>JAKCPI010014159.1:0-22186 GCA_023213315.1 Euborellia annulipes | reverse complement strand
TTTAACTACTTACAAATTAAGAAGTGTTAAAAAAGACGCGCTGTTTTCTTTTTCCTTAGATATTCTTGCTCTATCAGCCTGGCGTTTTTTTTTAAATGGAATCAAATGGTGCAGCGAAGTTTTCAATCCCCATC
Source organism: Euborellia annulipes (assembly GCA_023213315.1). Taxonomy (NCBI): domain Eukaryota; kingdom Metazoa; phylum Arthropoda; class Insecta; order Dermaptera; family Anisolabididae; genus Euborellia; species Euborellia annulipes. The sequence continues at coordinate 22,052 of JAKCPI010014159.1, read as the reverse complement.
TTCAATCCCGGTCACTGCGTTTGGCCTTTTGAGCCTGAAAAAAGTAGCAAAAATCTATTAGATATGATTAGAGACACATATAATATTTTAAATGTCTTTTCATTCTATTTTTTTTTTCTATATATCATATATATAAAATTAAATTATTTTTTTCATACTCATTCATTCTTGTTTAATTGCTAAATAAGATATAAAGTATATAAAGGAACAATATTGAAAAAAAAGTATTTTATTAGTAATTAATATAGAAAATGATTAAATAAGGTTGATTTGCCAACTAATAGATCTTTTTAAATATTTCATAGTCTAATGTAACCGTGATAAAGAAAAATAATTTTAAATTAAGTATTTATTGCATTCTTTTAATATTAAAGTATATTTATTATTAAAAATTAAATGAGAATAATTAAATTTTCAGTTTATAAGATATTATCGAGGTATTATATATAGGCCTATATATATATATATATATATATATATGGACCCTGTTATGCATTTGTGTGTCAAGCAGTTAAGCACGGAATATTGTTTCAAATGCTATAATTGGACCCTGTTATGCAATGGTGTGTCAAAGACCAAAAAATTCAAAAATGAGTTAAGTCCGGAATATTGTTTCAAATGATTTAATTAATAGTATTTTTTATGAAATATGTCCTAAAAAAATTTATATTTAATGTTACTTGCACAATTGACAAGAAAAATTATATATAATCCAATGAAAACAAAAAACTTTATTGTTGATTTTCTCAAAACTCGATGTTTGGTCTTTGACACACCATTGCATAACAGGGACCAATTAATATTATTTTTTATGAAATATGCACTAAAAAAATTTATATTTAATGTTACTTGCACAATTGACAAAAAACAATTATATATAATCCAATGAAAACACAAAACTTTAATGTTAATTTTCTCAAACCTCAGTAGCTGGTTCTTGACACACTAATGCGTAACAGGGTCCATATAGTAATGATAAGAAAACTTTTGAAAACAGAGATTCTTAAAATGGTGTTAAGAAATTCTATTTTGTTTGGATTAAAGTGAAAATTAAGACGATTTTACCTATTTTTTTGAAGCTGCGTTCCTCATGATTTATCCATTCTTTGTGATTACGAATTCCTTATTAGAGATCCTAGAACAAAGAATTAAAAATTTTTTTATTTCTAATAAAATATTCATTTAACCAAATCTTATTTTAGTTCTATATTATATTAAAATATCACATGGACCCCAGGGGGTCGATATAGACCACTTTGGGAAGCACTGGCTTAAAGCATTCCATATTCAGAGCCTCAAATTAAATAAACCGTGCATGAAAATAATAAAATATGATTTGAGAGGTGAGGATAACTTTTTTTTGATGATTATGTATATATATTTTGTAGTATGTTTGTATCGTATAAAAAAATTAAATTTTTTCTAAGTGACTTACCCTCACCATAAACAGAATCGCTTCTCAAATCATATTTTATCATGTATAATCAAGCTCCACATTTATATTATTTGAAACACTGAAGATGAAATGCGTTATGCAATCCAAAATATTTGCTAAATAAATTAACCAATCAATCCGCTGGTTTATTTTCTACTTAATTCAGTTTTTGTCTAGTACACCATATATAGTTTTTAATTATTTTTTCATAATAAATCTATATATGATATAAAGGATTTTTATTCCTTGTTGCTATACTTACATCCTGTAGCTGTTGGCACTTGACTTCTATTTGGATATTTTAGCTGACTTCGACTTACACCAGAGCAAAGATGAAGATCTGAAACAAAATAATAATAATTAATTATATATTCTTTAAACATAACAATATTAAATAAAATTTTAAGATATACAGGGTTATTTGTAATTCGATGTGTTCCAGCCAGGATGAGATAGAAGGGCAAAAATGCTACAAATTTAACTCCCCTCAATGTATGGCCGAAAGTTATTAGTTTGTGAGATATTCAAGAAAAATCATTTTTTTAGAAATATCCCATTTGTGACGCTAACGACGAGTTTAAAAAAAAACGGTTCATTCAATGTTAGCTATATATTTTTTTATTAGTAAGTGAGTTAGTAATAACTCTTAATAAGTAATAAAATATTCCGAATCATTGAGAATTTGATTACTACGGCCAATAACGAATTTGAATTTCTTTAATTATTTTACGTTAATTATTATTTCGAGTCATCCAGTCAAAAAAATTCTATGACACCTAATGTACAAACTACTAAAAAAAACTTGCTCGTTTCATTAGCTATCCAAAAAGGTACAATAGTTAATATTTTGTGTTAATAACATTATTAAAAACAATGTTTTCTGCATGACAAAGTGAAGTGAACCTGAAAAAAATAAAGATATTACTTAATCAAATTACTTCTTTTATTTCAAATTTCCAAATTTATTCGATTTTTTTATTGGATACATCCTACCTAAGACAGGTTACAATGAGTTTTGATTGTGGTTCTCTCATAAAAATATTAACTATTGTACCTTTTTGGATAGCTAATGAAACGAGCAAGTTTTTTTAGTAGTTTGTACATTAGGTGTCATAGAATTTTTTTGACTGGATGACTCGAAATAATAATTAACGTAAAATAATTAAAGAAATTCAAATTTGTTTTTGGCCGTAGTAATCAAATTCTCAATGATTCGGAATATTTTATTACTTATTAAGAGTTATTACTAACTCACTTACTAATAAAAAAATACATAGCTAACATTGAATGAACCGTTTTTTTTTAAACTCGTCGTTAGCGTCACAAATGGGATATTTCTAAAAAAATGATTTTTCTTGAATATCTCACAAACTACTAACTTTCGGCCATACATTGAGGGGAGTTAAATTTGTAGCATTTTTGCCCTTCTATCTCATCCTGGCTGGAACACATCGAATTACAAATATTTTTATTATTTTTATATTTATATTATATATATATATATATATATATTTTTTTTATTATTTTATTATTGGCTGCATCCTCTTTTTATATCATTAATCCAATTGTATAACAGCCACAATATGTATTTTATTATTCAATCAAAAAAGCATAGTTACTTACTGTATAATTATTGATGATTCAATTTCCATTTTTCTATTTTTCCCAGGCTGAAAGTTGGATGCTGTCAAAAAGAGAGGCGCCCTGAAACCAAATTAAAATATTATATTATTAAAAATAAAAAAATATTTATTATTTAATAAATTTGGGTAAAAATAAGTCTATCGTATTCTTTTTTAATATTTATAATAATTGAAAATCAAAATTGGTCATATAAATAATTGGGGATGAAAATCGAAGGGCACAGGGTTTGTGTTCCATAAAAATGAAGTCAAAATGAGATAACAAATAGTCAAATATTTTTACTTTCTATTTCCTATCTTGCTGGTCCCCAGGTCAATTTGGTTGATGCCTCGGGGACCGGCAAGACTGCGACCCCGGGAACAAACTACCTCAACAATTCCCCCTAATCCCATACTCTTGAAAATGGCTCCAAAAGGAGAGCCGAAACGTCGAGTGTATATAAACTGGGCCTCAGCGTTTTTTTTACTGATCAAGTGGGCCGCACATCAAAAAAGGTTGGGAACCACTGACTTAGAAAATAACTAGAGTGTTTTCTCCGAATATTTCGAAGGCATTTAATAGCACCTCTTCATCAGCGGCTGTACAAATAAAATAAAATTATAAAAAAAAGTTAATAATGATATTATACCTTACTCTAATGGCACAAACAAGTTTTTTTTTTAAAACAAATATATTAATCTATTTAAATAGATGCATTGACCTTTCGTTTCATTTGAGTCATCTATTTGATATAATTAAATAAATTATTTGTCATTGACGCCTTATTGCTTGCGAGGGTTGGTTATTATGTATAGATCTTTTTCTCTGACGTTTTGGTTCGAAATCTCAACTTGTATGTGGCATTAGAGTGAGGTATAATATCGTTATTAACTTTAATTTTTATTTTAAATATGTATAAACTCACTCTAATTATTTTATTTTATTTGTACAGCCGCTGATGTAGAGGTGCTATTAAATGCCTTCGAAATATTCGGAGAAAACACTCTTAAAAAGTTATTTCCTCTTTGCCAAGAAGAGCCTAGCCTGCACCTATTCTCATGATATAAACTCCCCAGATTAGAATAGCAAGAATTGCTCACCTTGACTTGTTCGCTTTTTAGCCGTAAGCGCAAATTGACGCCTCGTATGTCAGTGGAAAAATCGTTCTTGCCAATGTCAGAGGCCATTCCTCTCTATTCAACACCCTCGCAGTAGAAACTCGAAGCGAACTGCCTGAGAATGATTCCAACTGGTCGATCCATCTTATTTCCTTTCTTGGTCATTTCCCTGGACTTTGTCCTCTATTTGATCTGTTCGAGGTCAGTTTCTCTGTGTACCAAAGTAGCGCCGCAGAATGAGATTGAAAACAATAGAGCATTTTTAGTCCCCAGCTTCACGGAGAAAGAGAGTTAACTCGGATCAAAGGTAAGAAGAATCTTGGAAGGAATTCTAAAATAAAAGAAAAAATATATAATTACAAATAATGAGAATTCAAATTATTTATATATATATCCTACTGCATAGAAATAAAAAATTGAATCATTTCAACTCGTTAATGTCATTTAAAATTATTAATAATTAATATAATTTAAAAAAAAAGTTAAATAAAATGTTTTACTATTCAACCTTAAATATCCACCCTTCTCCCAATAAATTAAATTAGAATTATATTGCAATATATAAAATATTAAAAATTATTATAGTAAAGGAAATTTAAGAAAAATTTTCAAATAAGATTAATAGAATAAAGAAATTAAAAATTTTGTTTTTGATATATATATATATGACGATGCTGGACCGGTGATAACAATCGTTGTTCTTTTTAAAATTTTCTAGGTGGAAGGTGAGTAATTCAAAATAAATTAACTACTTTAATTTATTTTGAATTACTCACCTTCCACCTAGAAAATTTTTGACCGAGAAAAAGAACGTCTTCTATTAAACAAGTTTTGTTTTTGAATTTAAAATTTCAAGAGTCAAGATATATAAAATTTGGCTTGAATTTTAGTTTTCTCTTTAGATCCAGTATATTTGAAGTTTGTAAATACTTTTAAATAAATAAAGAAATAAAAGAGGAACCCAAATTTTGTCATTCCTTGACTCTAGGACCATCTTGCTATAAAGCCACTAATTATTAATATTATTAGAAAAATAGAGTGATGAAAATAATAAACTCACCAAATGGCAAAGTGAGATGACGATGAGTTAACTTGGATCAATGACATGAAAAATCTTCGAAGGAATTCTGAAATAAAAAGTAAAAAGAAAATATAATTATCAGCTAATTTAAATTAATCGTTTTTTTTATGTCTGTTAATCAAATTATTGTATTAAATTATTAAGGCTTACCTTGTTTAATGATATTTAATCTCTCTCCATTTTCTTAGAAACATTCTGGCTTAAAATAGCTCGTTTTTTATCTCTTTTTGAAAATTTCATTTTATATTATATATATATACATATGATAGTGTGCTCTACAAACTCCAAATGAAAGGGATGTCTTTTGGTCTAAATCACATCTAAAATAAAAAATAAATTAATTTAATATTAAAAGATTAGTCCTTGACGCCCGGAGATAATTTAAAATAAAAAATTAGTGGAATGATTTTGTTATATCTGTTAATCAAAAATTATTGAGGCTTACCTTGTTTCATTTCTTTTCATTTGAAGAATAAAATTCTATGATATATATATATTTATAAATTGTAGCAGCAGCTATATATATATTTGAGTGACAAAATGTTTTCTCAGAGCTCCAAATATGAGTTAAAGACAAGTCTTGATCCAAATCACATCTAAAATGAAAAAATAAATCATTTAATAAAGATTTTAAACATAAATAATTATATAAAGTTTTGAAATGAGTGATTAAAATACTATCTTAAAAATAAAATCCAAAAATGATTTATATAAATACTTCTTGTAATTAAATTATTAATCTTGATAGAAAGTTTTATTATTGTTTTTTTTCCCTTCAACTGACCTTCCCTCAAAAGTTTAAGCTTTATAGGAATTATAATGTTAAAAAGTTTATTAAATAATATTACAAACTGGGATAAACAAAATAAGAAAAATAATTTTAAACCAAAGACATAATTATTTAATTTAATCAAATTAAAGGAAAAAAAGAAAAATTATTTGTCAAAGTGAAGGAAATAGTGAATGAGTTAATAAAACGAATAATCTATTTGATTTATATAATTTGCATACCGAATTAATTTTAAAATAAATATTAAATGATTAAAAGAAATGAAATATTAAATAAAAATGAAAATTAAATTTGACAGACAGACAAAGAAAGGTTATCATATTGAATCACGGGTTTAGAATATTTTCAATTATTTAATTTATTGAAAATAATAATCCTGAACCAATAAAATAAATATTAAAATGCATTACTGACCTTAAAAGAAATAATTAAGATGAAATATAAATAAGTTGATGTGATGACATGTGAGTAGCCGGTCTGGTTCAGTCTGGTTGGCAAAGTCAGGGAAGAGATAAAGAGACGCGGCATTCGCTTGCGTTTTCAATGGAGGCAAAGTCGAAGCAATCGAGCTTGTCGATTTTATTACTTTTATTGAAAAAAATTATAATTTATATTAAAATAATTAAATAAAATGTATTCTGTTCAAAAAAATTAAATTAAATCAATATATAAAATATATTTGAAAACAATTTGTGAAATGTCAGATTCTCTCTCATAGGTGCCAAATTTGAAATTTTCTTTTAATTCCCTTACTGTTTTAATAGGTTTTCTAGATATTAATGGCAAGTTAGATCAAAAAGTCATTTTTAGAGGGTGAGGAAAAACATTTTTAGCCTTAATCTACAAATTTATTAAAAAAAAAAAAAAAAAAAAAAAAAAAAAAAATTGAAACTTCAATTTAAAAATGTTTGTTGCAATTTAGATGACCTCTTTGTCGCACCTTTTAAACAAAAATAAGACATCAAAAGGTGAGTATTATCAATTCTTTCAACTGGAAATAAAAGAAAATTAAAACCAAGACAGCATTATTTTTTGCAAATAAAAAAGATGTGGGTGGCCCTGAAAAGGGCCGTTGTTTTGTTGTGATTTAGAGTCAAGAGGATAAAATAGGGCAAGGGATTTATTTCGAAGAGGTGTATTTGGTGACGGCCTTGGTGCCTTCAGACACGGCGTGCTTGGCCAATTCACCTGGGAGCAGGAGACGAACAGCAGTTTGGATTTCCCGACTGGTGATCGTTGAACGTTTGTTGTAATGAGACAAACGAGAAGCCTCGGCAGCAATGCGTTCAAAGATATCGTTCACGAAGGAATTCATGATGCTCATCGCCTTCGATGAGATGCCAGTGTCAGGATGGACCTGTTTCAACACTTTGTAGATGTAGATGGCATAGGATTCCTTCCTCTTGCGCTTCTTCTTCTTGTCGGTCTTGGTGATATTTTTCTGGGCTTTGCCCGCCTTCTTGGCAGCCTTTCCACTAGTTTTGGGTGGCATGATTAATAAAATGAGAAAGTTTCACGAGCGAAGTAAACGTTACCAGTTAACCAAGCTGAATGATGCGGTACAGCGGTTCAAATTGACTTTTATAACATTCTAAATGCCAAGCCCGCCCGCCAGGGGTGCTGAGATTTGTTTGATTGGGGGGAAGCAGGAGGCGCGAAATGACGTCCAGCCAATCAGAGAGATGGGTTTCAACCGCGTTTGAGAGGGTATATAATAACAGGAAATAGCTGCAAAATTTTATTCTCGTACTCTTGTCAATATTATTCACATCGTACAATCATGTCTGGCCGTGGCAAAGGAGGAAAAGTTAAGGGAAAGGCAAAGTCTCGCTCTAACCGAGCTGGACTCCAATTTCCCGTGGGAAGAATCCATCGTCTCCTTCGCAAGGGCAATTATGCCGAGCGAGTAGGAGCTGGAGCCCCGGTCTATCTGGCTGCTGTAATGGAGTATTTGGCTGCTGAGGTCCTCGAGTTGGCAGGTAACGCAGCCAGAGACAACAAGAAGACTAGGATTATTCCTAGACATCTTCAATTGGCCATCCGTAATGACGAGGAATTGAACAAATTGCTCTCTGGAGTGACCATCGCCCAGGGTGGTGTATTGCCCAACATCCAGGCTGTACTCTTGCCCAAGAAAACCGAGAAGAAGGCATAAATTCACAATTTGCCTATTATCCTCAATTGAACCCTTTCACAACAAAACAACGGCCCTTTTCAGGGCCACCCATATCTTTTTTATTTGCAAAAATAATGCTGCTTCATTTATTTAATTTCTAGTTAAAATAATTTGAAATTTTAATATTTTGCTCACTCTTAAAAAAGATGTTGTTTTTTCTTTTTAAGGTACCAGGTCGGCGAGAATCGGGTCATCTAAACTGAAATAAAATCAACTATTAAAGATTTCTAATTATTTAAATTGAATTCAATTTGAATATTAAGTGTAAGAAACCTCTACCCTCTATAAAGTATTTTAATCATCACATTTCCTATTAAAATCCAAAAAATAGTTAATGAATTCATTTATTGGGCTATAAATGAATTCATTTTCCTAATAGATATTTCATTTCTATATCTCGAATTTTATTTTTACTTTCTCTTACCTATGTATATATGTAATATATATATAGAGAGAAAGTATTGGATTCATGTCAAAAATTCGATGTCGAGATTTTGATGGATCTTCACGTTTTGAGGTCCCCTGAATCCAAAAAAGTGGTTTTCGCGACATGGTCTGTCTGTCTGTGTGTGGGTGGGTGTGTGTGTTCAATTTTAAGCATGAAGGAATTGAGCTAGGAGGATGAAATTTTATATTTAAGTTAAATACCTCCCGGGACCGGAAAAATAAGCTTTTAATCAAAATCGGCCAAAGAGTACTAGTACTTTACTGATGTACTTTTTCAGTTTTTTTCGATTTTCTCAAAATTTGCTCCAACGATTTTTTTAAAATTCAAAAATCAATTATTTTTCAGATGCTCTTTCAAATGTATATTCTCATTTTGCAATTGAAATCTTCTGAAGACCACTTTACTCTTGTATTTCATAGGGAAGATAGGAGAAATGGTTGCCATGGTAACAAAATATAAATATTTTCCCATACTTATAAATTTTACATCTGAATTCATGTTCCGTACTGTCGGGAACTAAATATATGTAGACACAAAAAATCTGGTGTGACAAGCACAGTACACAACTTTCGATTACCGAAGGTAAGAGAAAGTTGTGTGCTGTGCGCCAGTCACACCAGATTTTTAAATAATGAAAACTATTCTATCTCATCGTAAAAAAAAAGTTAGTATATGAATAAATTAAAATCAATATCAAATCCCACACCGTTTTCTACTTGTGGTTATTTCATTGTTTTTTATAAAAGAAAATGAAAATCTTTATTGGAAATTTTCTAGATTTCAACCATGAAAGTTTTCATTAAAAAAATTATATTTTTTTTTTAAAACAATGAAATAATTACAAGTAGAAAACGCATATGTGGGACTTGTCCCTCACTGTACATTTTTTTTCTTTTTCGAATTGTTAAAATTTAGGATATAGAAAAAAGTATGCCACAGTTGGATTTTTTAGAATTTAAATAAAATATAATTATAATTTAACAAATTTATGCTTTGTAGTTTTATACACGATTTTGCAGTTTTATACAAAAATCGCGGATAAAATGTATAAAACTGATGCGCATGCGCAAAAAAAAAAAATTGACTAGAATGAGTCCTATTTTTTTTTTTTTTTATATTTTATTTATATATAAAAACAAATTATCAAAAATGCCAGGTGGCAAATGATTGACAGATCTAAATTAAACTTAATAAGACTGATTTGAGTTTTGCTGTGGTTTGTTTGCAAAATTTTTAACTTTGACCACAGAATGAATGGCCGAAGCGTCCATCCTGTCCTGCCTGGTAGGCTTATACTAAGAACGGAGAGACTGAGCATGGACGAATAATATTTTGTCCGAAACGACTCCTTTTCGGCATTTGGATCTAAAGGCTCATTATTTGCTGCACCTGTACTTGCTCTCTTCCATTCCATAACATCAGCAACTCTTCATCTTAGATAATTTTATATTCAAAAATAAGATAAGATGCTTTCCAAATGTTTAATTCAAATTTTGTTTTTTGTTTATTAACCATATAATAATGCATCTTGAAAGAACAAATTAAGATAAAATTAAAAACAGTAGTATAGTTTTTTCTTCTTTTTCTATTATAGAAACGAAAACAAATATCACTTTTGAATATTTTAAAATCTTGAGGTAATAGATTTGCACCACCTGTCAGATTCCACTTTTGGGGTTATATATATATTGTAAAATTAATTTTCCATACGTTTTGTGCCTTATTAGAAACCTAAAAAAATAAAAGCAAACTAAATTTAATTATCTGATATTAATTAATTAAAGAAATTAATAAATATACTTACAAATGAATTGACAGCTGTAGGTTAGGTTTCTATATTTAAATTTTGAATTTCATTTTTCAATTATTTTATTAACATTTTGATTATATTTTTCACTAAATAAAAACCAAACAACATCGCCAATGCTCTAAAATATTATAAAATATGAAATAAAAGCTTTTAAGCTGTTTTTCAGGGGGGTTGGTTTTTTACAGTTTTATACATCGGCCTAGTTTTATCCGTGATAGTTTTATACATGTATAAAACAGTGTATTATACTCGGAAAGCTCAACCTATTGTTCGTTGGAGGGTGTGGCCAAAAGGGGACGTGAGTGTGTGAGTGACGGCTATAAAAATCCACTCTCGTCTATGTGAGCGTCATTCAGCAGTGATTTTCAGAGATTTAATTATCTATTGATCGAGAATGACTGGTCGAGGCAAAGGAGGCAAAGGGCTGGGAAAAGGAGGCGCCAAACGGCATCGAAAAGTCCTTCGTGATAACATCCAAGGAATCACGAAACCTGCAATTCGTCGTTTGGCTCGTCGTGGAGGCGTGAAACGTATCTCCGGCTTGATCTATGAAGAAACCCGAGGTGTCCTCAAGGTGTTCCTCGAGAACGTGATCCGGGATGCTGTCACCTACACTGAGCATGCCAAGAGGAAGACCGTAACTGCCATGGACGTAGTCTATGCCCTCAAGAGACAAGGCAGAACCCTTTACGGATTCGGAGGCTAATTTCGTCATTTCCTTTATTCCATATTCAATCCTCTCAAAAACAACGGCCCTTTTCAGGGCCACCAAAATATTTTTTTATTAACAAAAATAGTCGTTACTTTATTATACAGTACTTCAAACTATTTATACTCACTATTACTATTTCTTTTTTTTTTTTAATATAAAAGTACAGGGAACGCCACAATTCTTATCTATGATTTTTCTATTTGTGATTATTTCATTGTTTAAAAAAAAAAAAATTTTGAATTGCATATTTTAAAGCTCTTTCAAATCCAATCCAAATTTCTTCTCTTTCACTAATACTTTATTTTAATTTACAATGAACTAATAAATGTTTCAAGTCTAAAATAAAATTTTTGAATAATAATTTAGTCGAGATGGAATCCATTGGAGGGTGAATTATTTTTTCGCAAACGACACGCCCTTTGGACTGATGCTACGTAAAGAAAGCAAATACTCTCGTAGTCCGAAGAATTCTTTTCCTTGAGTTCAAACATGATGTTCAATAATATTTTGACTTTCTCGTATAGAGAAAGTATTGTAATCGTAAAAAAATTCGACTTCGAGATTTTGATGTTTCTCCACCTTTAAGACCTCCCAGAGTCTAAAAATAGCATTTTGGACATTATGTCCGCGTGTGTGTGAACACGATTGCTTAAAAACCAAAGCAGCTAGATCGATGAAATTTGGTATATGCTCCTTGCACTAAAATTGTAGATTTCTATCAACTTTTGGAGTAAATACGTCACTTGGAAGTAGTACTTTACCTAAAAAGTTTTTTCAAAAATTTTGAAATTTTCAATTTTTTTGTTATATTATGATAAAATACTCTATTATAAAAAGTTTTTATTCTTTGACATTTTTCCGAAAACTGAATAGTTTTTGAAATAATCACAGAAGAAAACGACATTTTTCGTTAATTTTGGAAAGAAAAATCAAAACAAAATCATACAGGTGTCATTAAAAAACATGTAAATATAAACAAATGAATTTGTTCATTCATAATAAAATAGTGATTGACATTTATATTTTTCATGAATAGGAAAAAGGTCAACTTTCTTTTAAAGAAACTATTTTTAAAAGCAGGTAAAGAAATGGACAAAGAACGAAAGGCTATACAAAAACATTGCATTTTTAACAAAGGGTTCGCTTGAAACCCACACAGCAATCTTTAAATTTAATTGCACTAGCCGCGCCGCCCCCCTGGACACCCCTCGCCTTTTCTTAATTATGTGAACCCGTGGCGCCCGCCTTTGGATCTAGACAGGGGGGCTTCGCCCCCCTGGACCCCCCGCCAGCTGGCTCGGGCCCGCCTGCGGCGGACCCTCGCATTTGCTTCTTACTAATGAAAAGAAAAGAATTACTACCTATTCCAATCCAGTGCCTGCTTGAGGATTTGTTTACACTCATGGAATACACATATGAAAAGAATACATAAATATTTCTCTATAGGCCTACATTTCCTATGGGAAAAATCGTAACTTTAAGAATTAATAACTCAAAAAGTTATGGGAATTTCGGGATGGAAATAATTTTCCTGTAATCCCCAGAAGGTCCTCTTTATGAATATAAAATTTCATTTCAAAATTCCAACGGGAAGTTACCTAAATAGAGCGTGACAGACGGACATTAGTGAATTATATATAAAGATTTTATTTAAAAACTTCAGCTCATTACATTCTTGAGATATTTTGTTAACTAACCTTTTTTTTCTAAACTCAAATTTCTATTTATTTATATATAATTAAGGCTTTTCAGCAACTAAGGCCTTTTGCATTTTAAATTCCTATTCCTCTTAAAATTTGTAAATATTAATTTAAAATTCCCTTAACAAAGGCTTATTGCTTTCTCGTTATTTGATTAAAATGTATATTTCCTTAAATTCCTTTTATTTAGATTGAATATTAGATTTTTTTCATACTAAATTTAATTTATTAAAGCGAGAAATCAAGAAATATGCGTTCACAAAATAACTCCAAAGCTGCCCTCGGGGCATGGCGTAGAGGTTAGCGTGCTAACCTCATATACCAATCGCGGGTTCGGACCCCAGGCAGTCCGATGATTTTATTTAAGCCAATTGGATACCAAATGGCTTAAATAAGAATGCCTGGACCCCTATATGTATATTTATCAATAACGGTTATCGTAAAAGTCTTATATGGCCTGAGTTGCCGAAAAGACTGTGTAATGTGTGTGTGACTGTGAGTGGAATGAGAAAAAAGTGTGAGTGTTTTTAAAAAGAAAAAAAACTCCAAAGCTACAAAACCACGCAAATAAAATTTCATATTTGAGATAAGTAGCAGACCTCTCGAGAATTTAAATAAAATCGGCCAACGAGTAATTTACTGATGTTACTATTTAAGTGAGTTTGCTTTTCCTAATTTTTGATTTATATTAATTTATTAAATATGCCTTATATTTTAGGTATAATGTGTTATTATATTATTTTTTTTAGAATGGAATTAAAAAACATTTGGGAAAATTTGAATGATCATCCCCCTGCATTTTGAAAGTTGTTCGTTACCAAAAACTTTATAGAGAGTTAATATTATTTATATTTTTAAGGAAATTTTATTATAAAGTATAAATTTCTTAAACAGTAGTTCCTGTAGAAATATTAAGGCTAATATCCTATAAAACTAAAACCCTAAAGAGAACGTATTAGTCTTGTGAGAACAAGCTAGCTCTTTTTCAAAAAGTGATTATTATAATAAATATTGAATATATTCCAAAAACCAAATAACGGTAATAAAGAATAATTTATCTATTTTTTTTTAATCACATTGTTATCTGAATAATTTTGATGCAAATTAAATTAAAAGCTTTTAATTGAGAAAAATCCTTTTTTATTAATATTTATTTTTTGTCAATTTTGGATATGTAGGACAAACGAAAAGTGTAAACAAATAGCGCATTCCAGGAATTTAATAATTAAATTTTTTGAAAAAATTGATTTTTTGCAGATATTATGTGAGATATTTTTAAAAAAATTTTCTAAATATCGCATTTCTTGATGAATTGAAATTTGACATTTTCCAGATTTGAATACATTTTACTTCAATATAATCTTGTCCCATCCAATTAGATTTGAATTAATTTTAAAGAAGATCTCATCTACTTTCTTAATATATAAATAATTATTTAATAAATCTATTCGTTTAAATAATATTTATCAAAATATAAAATGATTGCTGTGTCGTTTCTCTTTGGAAACCTCGGAGAGAGGAGAGAGCAAAGCGCTGCTCTGTGCGCCAGCTTTCTAACGTAACAAAAGTGCGTTGGACATAGAAATTTTACTCATTCAAAAATACTTGAATATTCTTGTGATATTTTCTAAATATCTTATCGAAATGGCAGACGTTGCTGTAGCTGAATCCAACACCTCTGAAGTTGCTGCGCCTTCAACCCCGAAAAAGGGTAAAGCAGCGGCCAAAGGAGGCGCGAAGAAGACTCAGGCGAAGAAACCATCTCACCCCAAAACCTCCGAGATGGTCATCAACGCAATCACCGAATTGAAGGAACGCAATGGATCTTCTCTGCAAGCCATCAAAAAGCACATCGCGGCTACCTACAAATTGGACACGGATAAACTTGGCATTTACATCAGGAAAGCTTTGAAATCAGCTGTTGAGTCTGGACAACTGACACAAAAGTCGGGTAAGGGCGCATCTGGTTCCTTTAAGATTGCCACAGCTGAGAAACCCGCATCTGGGGCACCCAAGAAGAAGCCAGCAGCGGCGAAAAAACCAAAAGCCAAAGAGGCCAGTCCCAAGAAGAAGGCAGTTGCCAAGAAGCCAGCTGCAGCTGCACCCAAGAAAACTGTCAAGGCTGCCACGAAGAAGGCACCAGCAAAAGCCAAAGTTGCGTCCCCCAAGAAAGCTAAGCCAGCTCCCAAAGAGAGGAAATCGACTAACAAATTGCCAACAGCGAAGAAAGCCAAGAGCCCTAAAGTTAAGAAGGCTCCAGCATCCAAACCCAAAAAGACAACACCCAAGAAGAAATAATTCCCTAATTTTTCCTTTTCCTACAATTTTTTTTTATTTAAACAACGGCCCTTTTCAGGGCCATCCAAATGATTTTTTATTTACAAAAAGTAATGCTGATACTCTTAATCAAAATCTTAACCTTTATTATTTTTTATTTTAGCTTTTTTAGCTCTTTTGGACGGTGCGGACCTTCATAGACCTTGCTCACCAATATTAATTTTTTTTTTTGTATTTTTAAGGGGCCCTTACACGATCAGTCAGATTGTCAGTCTGAGTGAATCAGTCCGATCGTCAGTATTTTCTTCATTCAAGTATAATTTTACACATATCATTCAAATTTCCAGTCAGAATCAAGTTCTTTTTAGCTCATTCGACTGAGGGAAGGCACTAATTTTTCTTAACTAAACTTAGTTCCCTGCCACTAAGTATCAATGAAAAAAAAGAAAACGGCCATCAGTCCTTCAGTCTTGCCCATACACGTTCAATCAAAACGCCAATCGGCTCAAATACTGACAGTATAATTGATCGTGTAAAGGCCCCTTTAGGCCTTTGACAATCAATCCTTTCTTATGGGACCTTTAAAAATTCAGGGCGACTACTGACCTGGGCCCTATTTCATAAAGCTGACAATGACAGGTGACAATTTGTCGAGTACTTGTTTCATAAAAATCCGTTCTTGACTTAATTGTCACATAAAAAAAAATGACATTTTTGTAAAATTCTCATGACAATTTGTCACTTTTTGGTTTCATAAAATTTCTAGTCTGATAAGTGAATTTTGACAATTTGTCACTTTTTGTTTTTAAAACGAGAATTGTCGCGACAATTGTAGAAAAATTCTGACATGCACTAAAAGCTGTGTCGTATAGGCCTAACCTAGAATATATTCACATTTATTTACATCGAATTGATTAAAAGGAAATAATAAAGTTATTTCATATAATGCTTATTTAAAAAAATCTAATTTGCAACAATGCTTTGTTTATTTGGTAATATAATATTTAATTAAAATATTTATAAATTAAATAAAAATAAGCCTGAATTAAATATGTCGATTATTTTTTTTTTTCTATGATAGGTTTTCTTTTTTTCTTCTCTCTTCATTATTTTTGTTAGCCAAAAATGGAGGTGGCAAAGACAATTTGATTCAGATTTATATAAAAATAACGAAAATATAGAAGAAATATGAAAGTGACATTAACCTATATATATTTTAATTCAAAAACTAGGCCTTTATTTAAAACAAATATTAAAGCAACTTAAGGAACTTAAAGAATTCTCAGTTGGGGATTCGAATATTTAAAACAACTTGCAGTGGTCCCGAATTTGCCGGGTACTCATCGGTTAAGATTCAGCCTGTTTAGAAAAAAATTTTTAAATAGAGAACTTTTTCGGCTTCGGTCTAATTGGACATTACTTAAAAAATAAAAATGAGCAGCCAAGAGCTGGATAGAAGGAAGTAAAAAGTGACAAATTTGTATCAACAGACAATATTTTTATGAAACGTGTTGATAATCGTAATTGAACTGCTTTTTAGCAGTTGACAATAATGTCTGTACAGACATTCTATAAAAATGAAATTTGTCCGGATGCTCACTTATGACAGAACCATGTTTAAGATTTGTGGTTATACGAATGTACCCAGTAACGTAGATTCTTTTGTTTTGATTTATTTTTGTGTTTAGATAATAATATGGTTACAACTCCAACTACTACGTCGTCATCGGTGTCCATTGCTAAGGCTCTATTCACACGGGGATACTCAAATCTCGGATACTTGTCGACTAGTAGACTCGAGACTGGTAGCCTCGAGACTGTAGTTGCCTGTCATATTCACACGGCCGCTACTTAAATCAGGGGGGTGCACTCCAATGGGAGAATTTGAAATTGTGTGACGTCACGTATGCCACCCCAGTGAGAGTTTGACACTTTAATCCCTAGAGAGCAGGGTAGTCAACCGATGAAATGATCATGTGATTTCTATATATATTATATTCAAATATTGTCAAATACGTTAAAATTGTCATTCAAGAGATAAGTATTGGATTTCATTATATACTTAAAAATGTTTTTAATTGTATTTATATGTTTATTAACTACATTTCCATTTATATTTTTAGGAAAAAGAAAATGTTTAGCAAAAAATTGCAATAATTATGACAAACTAATGAAATTGATAACCTAAAGATCATTCGATTTGGGCACAGTATTCCTAAAAATAACAGTCACCTGTGAGATCTTTCACAACAAATGGAAACATCAAATAAGATAAGTAATTTTTCTAATAAAACTATGATAAATATTAGTGAAAAATCAAACAATTGTCAATATTTTTGACAATAGTTTGAGAACACCAAATATTCTTTAAAATTTATTATAGAAATGGAGAAAGATCATCCATTAAATGATACATCAAATTCCTTAGAAGTTTTTCTTTTGCTGAGGATTCAGATGTTATTCTTCGACAAAACTATCAACTGGACAACTCGCCTAATTTACCAATAACTTACGTTACTAATTTTGATTCTTTTTCAGATCGTCACAAATCTATAACAAATGACAATTTAACTTTATTTATTTATCTCTTGTGTATTTTTGTTCATTTTTACATATTATAAATTTTTTTATTTCTTTTTTTGTATTCTGTACCCCAAAAGGTATAAATTGTATTTATCTGTATTTTTTTAAATAAATAGTTTATCTTTCCAAAATATCTGATGTTTATGTTATAAAAAATACCCAGATTCTTTCTATATTAAAAATTACTTATTAACAAAAAAATAATATATATAATTGAAAAAAAAAAATCAATCAATAATATATATATATATATTTACACGAAATACATAATTTTAAATTTAGCGGCTAAAATTTGGTTTGAATTTTGCGCAAATTCCCTGCGTTCTGATTGTGCCACCCTGATGGCGGACAAAAACCAGAAATTAACATTGAGTACGCTCTCTGTTTATATATATACTCTGTGACTTAAATCGCGAGTATCCTATCAACCTACTCAGTTCCCTCCAAATTTTAAACATCAATATTTGAAGGGACAAAAAGTTATTCTTAATAATTACTCTGGTATTGTTAATAAAATTTTGTATAGTTTGTATTTGGTTAACTTGCTTTTTTCAATTTGAATAAATATGGCCTCCAAGACCTTAAATTAAAAAAAAAAAACTTTGCTATAAAAAAAAAATAAATAAATAAAATAAAACACTCGATTATTTGTTTACAATTAATAAATAATTTTAAACAAATAAATATTTTGGGTTATTTCTCAATTTTTTTATCTTTATTTTTGCTAAACATTAAAATTTTAAAATTCTAAAATTTTTTTTTTATGTAAAACATTTACCCTCTCTTCCCACTCAATCAAAATTGTTCAATTTCCTCCACTAGCTTCAGATTTGTTTCTTTTTCGCGCATTTTTTTTGGAAAGTATCGAGGAAACCAGGCGACTGAGTAGCTTGGAGACCTGCATGTCCAGTCTCTTAAAATCCTCGCTGCAGACCGGAAAGCCCTGAGAGTAATAGCCGCGCCGCCGAGGGAAGCTTACGTCACCAACGAAGAAGTCCTAGTCGGCCTGGGAATCGACAGCCTCGCTGAAGTCATCGAGAACCTCAACGTCCGCTTCACCGCAAGAATGAAGAGCCACCAAGAAGACGTCATCAAGAGGATCGCCGAAGACGCCGGTGCAAAGCCATACGGCAAACGTCACACCGGAAGGATCACCGATCCCTACGGTGTGATCTCTCATTAATCTCCCCCCCCCCCCCACCATTCCCTTCCCAAATTCCATTCAACAACGCCGCAAAGGGGTTTTTTAACAAATAATTTTCCCCTTCTCTTTCTTTACAGCGTCCCACAAGACAGAGCCCTCCTCGCACATTAGTGGTCAAAGTGGCAACACTGAAACCACAAAAACATACATTGTATTAGGATTTTAGGGATGTTTTATCTGTGATGTTAGTTTTAAGTTTTAGAATTAGTATCCCTCCCCTGATCATTGTAAGCCCCCAATTTTTGTTTATTTTATTGTAAATAGTCAAAATAAATTCTTTCAATCAATCAATCAATCACCAGTCTCTTGGCAACTGAGTCGCGCAGTCGCCGAGTATCGGCGACTGGAGTTTCCCCGTGTGAATGGCGCCATTGGATTACACATGTCGAGTAGCTTCGCTACCCAGTATCCTAGTTGCTCGGAGATTTGAGTATCCCCGTGTGAATAGAGCCTAACTGAAACTAATTTAAATTTGATTTTGGTTTGTGCATCGATGAAGCACAAACTTTCCGTTTCGTATTTCATGTTTCACGTTTCTAGTTTCCTTGATGTGTGGCTTGCCTTAAATTTTCAAATAAACTCAAAAAAAAGTTTATATAAAGATAGAAAATGATGTAAAAGAAGATTCTTGATGAAAATGACGTCATTCGATTGTTAAAAAGTTATTTTCTTATCGTATAGAGATTTAAATTTAAGTACATTGAGGGACAATATTAAGTCGCACCCATGCGTTTTATACTTATTATTTCAACGTTTTTAAATATACATTTTTTTAATAGAAACTTTCATGGTTCAAACCTAGAAAATTTCCAATATTTTCATTTTCTTTTATAAAAACAATGAAATAATCACAAGTAAAAAAACGCATAGATAAGAATTAATTATGGCGTTCCCTGTTGAAGTACTGTATAATAAAGTAACGACTATTTTTGTTAATAAAAAAATATTTTGGTGGCCCTGAAAAGGGCCGTTGTTTTTGGGGATTGAATAAGGTGTGAATGAAAAGATGAAATTAGCCGCCGAATCCGTAGAGGGTTCTGCCTTGCCTCTTGAGGGCATAGACTACGTCCATGGCAGTTACGGTCTTCCTCTTGGCGTGCTCAGTGTAGGTGACAGCATCCCGGATCACGTTCTCGAGGAACACCTTGAGGACACCTCGGGTTTCTTCATAGATCAAGCCAGAGATACGTTTCACGCCTCCACGACGAGCCAAACGACGAATTGCAGGTTTCGTGATACCTTGGATGTTATCACGAAGGACTTTTCGATGCCGTTTGGCGCCTCCTTTTCCCAGCCCTTTGCCTCCTTTGCCTCGACCAGTCATTCTCGATCAATAGATGTACAAGATATATTCAACTCGAGAGCTCACTTCGGAATGACGCTCACATAGACGAGGGGGCCTTTTATAGCCCTCACTCACACACTCTCAACTTCCCCCACTCTCTTACCTTGAGAGCTATTTACTCACATCTGCTCACAATCAACTTTTTGAATTTTAATGAAATCTTTTAATTATATTAAAAAACAATTCTATTTGTTTCTTTATGAATGTGATTGATTAACATTTTGTGTGAGATTATTGATTTAATCACTTTAATTATCCACGTGACAGTTACCCCCACTCTTGCAACTTCCCCACTTTTTTGTTTGCGTCCAGAGGTCGTGATTTCCCGCCTTTTTTCTCACCCTAATATTTTATTCTTTTTACTCAAAAAATAGTTTAATTTTATTAATTTATTCGGTTTTAAGTTTAACAATATTAGTTTTTTTTCGTTAATTCAATAATAATTGGTTTTAAAATTAAAGAAAAAAAAAGAATTTTGAGGGTTGATACTAAAAGAACGGGATAGGGGAAATTGTTTAATGGAGGGAGATCTCAAGCCTTCTATTGTGTGGTGAAAGATATAAAAGAGCCCCCCTGGAGGGGGAAATTTTTCATTCTTGTTTTATTCTCTGAACTGAATAGCTGTCGTTGGAAATGGCCCGTACCAAGCAAACGGCTCGTAAATCGACTGGAGGCAAAGCTCCTCGTAAACAGCTGGCAACTAAAGCTGCGAGGAAGAGTGCTCCAGCCACTGGTGGTGTCAAGAAACCTCATCGT
This sequence comes from Euborellia annulipes, assembly GCA_023213315.1. Classification (NCBI taxonomy): domain Eukaryota; kingdom Metazoa; phylum Arthropoda; class Insecta; order Dermaptera; family Anisolabididae; genus Euborellia; species Euborellia annulipes. Next base: position 994 of record JAKCPI010014159.1, on the reverse strand, counting down.
TATCGGCCAGGAACTGTAGCTCTCCGGGAGATCCGTCGTTACCAGAAGAGCACTGAATTGCTGATCCGCAAGTTGCCCTTCCAGCGACTTGTCCGTGAAATTGCTCAGGATTTCAAAACCGATTTACGTTTTCAATCCTCTGCTGTGATGGCTCTCCAGGAGGCATCTGAGGCTTATTTGGTGGGTCTCTTCGAGGACACCAATCTCTGTGCCATCCATGCCAAGCGTGTCACTATCATGCCCAAAGATATCCAACTTGCCAGACGTATCCGTGGAGAACGTGCTTAATTTCATCCTTTGATCCTATTTCCCTTTCATTTAAAAACAACGGCCCTTTTCAGGGCCACCAAAATATTTTTTATTAACAAAAGTTATGCTGATACTTTATATTTACTATTTCCTTTTTCTACCAAGTTGAATATAAAATTTAATAAAGTGTAATGTAATCTTTTCCCTCTAATGAACTGGAACATTAACAAGAACCTGATGAAAAACAAAATTTGTTAATTGTTCTGAGGTGGTGATAGGTGATAATTATTTTTATTTAATTACACATTTTTTAAATAGAATCGGGAAAGATTTTATTTAAGCCATTTGGATACCAAATCGATATATTGGACTATATTCTTTAAACAAAATACAATTTATCCTGGTACGATTTGCGTAAAATTGAAATTGGTTTCATATCAAAATGGCTGCTTCTTCCTGATTGGTTGTATACCTGTATGCAATCGTTTCCACTCAAGTTCACATCTTCGATTTAGTAGCTTTGCACAGGTATAGAAACAAATCCCCCCATACTTTAACCTAAGTTTATTCCCTGACCTAAGCTTGCTGACTGATTAGTATAATTTACATAGGTATAGTGGAATTGAGAGAAAAAACTGAAAAAGGTACCTATCATTGAAAAAAAAATAATCGACTCATATTTAATTCAGGCTTATTTTCATTTATTTAAATTATAAATATTTTAATTAAATATTATATTACCAAA
>JAKCPI010014157.1:0-13356 GCA_023213315.1 Euborellia annulipes | reverse complement strand
GACAAAACGTATTTTTCTGGGAACCAGTTTTTTATGCTGAATAATGTCTATATGTAATTATTATTTTCCTACTACCTCTAGTTCAGGCCGTACTTTTAATGCGTACAGACAGACACCGGAGTCTGCTTAAGCTCTTCTCCCCCTTAGTACTACATACAGGGGGAGCTAAAAATGAAGTTGCAAAGCTTTCCCGCTGTTGTTAATCTTGGTTAACCATATGATACATTCTAAGAATATCAGTACTATGTAGAGAAGGCAATTTGAGTCGTTTCTTTTTAAGCATATTCTTCTTTATAAATTTGTATTAATTTGATCCCGAGCTATTTAGGGCTCTTTATTATTATTAATTTCCAAAATGTATTAAATGCCGAGTTAACTCTTGTCCTTAGGGCGCTGTAGGTGTCAAAGCTCCCCAAGGAGTAAATATTGAGGCCAGATTTAGCTAATCGGAAAACAAGCTTTCTACTTTCTTTGAGCTCCGGTCTTCTGTCTTTAGTCAATTTTTCCTTTATTTTTTATGATTTAAAAATTTTCCTAATTGAAAGTTTATTTTGGATTTTCTTGATTAAAACAAATTTATTTTCATAATTTCTACTTTCTCTTACCTATAAGTATATGTTAATATACATATAGAGAGAAAGTATTGGATTCATGTCTAAAATTCGATGTCGAACATTTAAACAAAATCGTTCAAAAAATACTAGTACTTTACTGAAGCACTTTTTCAGTTTTTTTTTTTAATTTTCTCAAAATTCTCTGCAACAATTTTGATTAAAATTCAAAAATCAAAATTTTTTAGATGATCTTTAAAATTTACATCTCATTTTGTCATTGAAATCTTCTGAAGACTACTTTACTCTTGTACTTCATAGGAAAGATAGGAGAAATCGTTGCTATGGTAACAAAATATAAATATTTTACATTTTTGAAATTCGAATATACCGTACTGTCGGAAACTAAATATATTACAACACTAAAAATCTGGTGTGACAAGCACAGAACACAACTTTCTCTTACCTTCGGTAATCGAAAGTTGTGTGCTGTGCGACCAGTCACACCAGATTTTTTTAATTAGTCATAAAAAATGCTAATTTCTATTACCAAAATTCATTAATAAAAAGCAATTTGAACTACAAATTTAGAACTTCTCTTGGAAATTACCCCCCCCCCTTGGCAAGTGGTTCACTTCAAATTTTAATAGTTTCTTTCTCTTTTTAAAATCATTTAGAACACCGACTGATTAACGACACCAAACCTTTTTATATTTCAAATAAATCCCTTCAAAAAAAATCTAAGAATAAAGTCGTTTTAAGAATGTGGCTGTAGAAGTTATGAGCATCAGTTTATATTTGTTTAAATATTAAAATGAAAGAAAAAAAATCTTCCAATTCTTTTGTTTATTTTAATTTATTAAAATTTAAAATTTTTAATTAATTTATTCAGGCGAATATTTTTTACACAAGAGAACAAAAAAGAAGAGCTTGTTTAAATTAAATTTTGGTTTTATATTTAGAAGTCTCTTGTCTAGGCTATATATTTTCGGGGAGCTTTAAAAGAGATAAGGAAATAAAAGATCCAATTTTCAGTCCATTCCATGAACTAAGTCCTGATGAAGAGAGAATAGTGAAATTGGATTTTTTTTATTCATGTTTTCTGCTCAACTCTTTTTTTCTTAAATTAATTTATTTTCTATTTATCAAATAATGAAGTATTCTATACAATTGGTAAATTATCATTGTGTCTTACAAATTGAAAATTTTACATTTTAACCATTTTTTTTTTTTTAAAGAAGTAATACTTTTTTACTTATTAAGGAAATTATTGAATGGATACATTTAGTTAGGGCGTTTTCCTCTAACGAATAAAGAGTGAACTCTTTCATTTCTTTTCACTGTTTTTTTTTTTTATGTCTCTTTGGAAAAACTTATCCTAACAAAAATACCACTTCCTAATCGGATTTTTTCAAAATGTAAGTTTGTCTTATTGCAAATATCTTCTGAAAATAGCTTTTGTTATTATTAGTTAGAGGTTTGTTTGAAAAAAAAGATGGAATTTTTTTCAATAAACTTTCAAGTCAATTGTTTAATATTACAAATTTGCGGGATGAGTTTGTATTTGATTGGAAAAAAATTGCGCACTCTTGAGTCAAAACAGGACCTACACGCTTTTCCAGCGTGCGGACTATCTTTATCCTAGGTCTCTATTATTGTAGAGGTTTGCTCTCTTTGCTTATTATACCGGGTGTCCAAGGTGTCACGCACCCCATTGTTGGGATCGAAGAGAAAAATATTCTGAGCCCAAAAATTCATTGATTAAGTAGTTAATGAGTAATTAATTAATAAAAGTGACCATCAGGAGCGCTTCTAGAGGAATAGAAAATAAGTGGGATAGTAGTAGATAATGACAGGGAAGCTTCACGTAAATTGCTTAATAAAATAATAATTATAATTATTATTATTTTATTAATTAACCAAAACAATTTACGTGAAGCTTCTCTGTCATTTATCTACTACTATCCCACTTATTTTCTATTCCTCTGTAGCGCGCTCCTGATTGGTCACTTTTATTAATTAATTACTAATTAAACTACTTTTTCAAATAATTCCAAACATGAATTTTTGGGCTCAGAATATTTTTCTCTTTCGATCCCAACAATGGGGTGCGTGACACCTGGGTGTCATATGATAAAATCACCGTCCCTGTGTTATATCTTATATAAATATATATATATACTAGACGCAAAGCCCCGCCTTCGGCGGGGCTTTACGTTCTAGCGGGGGCTGCGCCCCCTGACCCCCCTTGCTCGCCTTCATTGAAAATTGTGGATTTCTATAAAACATATACATATATACATACCGGTACATACATTTTTCCCAAATCATTTTTATAATATATAGATTATTTTAACGGTTAATTATTTATGAACTTAAGATTTTTTGTGAATCATATCCTTTCCGGGACTCTCCCGATACACAAACAAAAAATTTACGCCGATATTTTACAATTCAAAATGTAAATAAATAAAAAATCGTAAACATGGGTAAATATTTATATTTTGTTACCATGGCAACCCTTTCTCCTAATTTTTATTTTTTTTCTTATTTTAACGGTTAATTATTCATTAACTTATTGTTATTTGTGAATTAAAACCCGTCCGGGATTCTCACAAACATTCACAGAAAATTTCATCATAATTGGTTCAGTCGTTTAGGAGGAGTTCAGTCACATACACACGTACAGAAGAATTATATATATAAAGAAGATAAGATATAGCACAGGGATGGTGATTTTATCATATTCTTTCCATAGATTGTCCAAAAAATTCATAGTTTTCTTTTAAAATAATATTAAAACTTAAAAAAACGGCGCCCTAATTGAGCTTCACCCTCTCCGCCCTCAAAAGCTAGTTAGGCTGCTGCTTTTTTTTTTTTTTTTTTTAAACATTCACACTTTTTTTCTCATTCACACACACATTCACACTGTCTTTTCGGCAGCTCAGGCCATATAAGACATTTACGATAACCGTTATTTATGAATTTATATATATTAGGGTCCAGGCTTTTTATTTAAGCCATCTGGTATCCAGATGGCTTAAATAAAATCATCGGACTGCCTGGGGTCCGAACCCGCGACGTTTGTATATGAGGTTAGCACGCCAACCTCTACACCACGCCCCGTGGGCCGCTGCTCTTTTAAGATTATAAATATATTGTCACTATCTTAATCTCAGTCACGGTAAGAGAGGGGGATGTTACTTGTTAAAGAACATAATTATCTTAAACTTTGTTTTATTTTATTTCACGATTCTGGAAAATGTGGAATGATACAGTTCTGATCTCTTGGATGACTATTTTTTTTTCCTTACATAAAAAAAAATCATTTTTTATTCTTTTTAAAGCATTTTAACAGATTAATTTTTTTCGATAAATTAGCCTTTGACTTATTAGAGTTTCCCCCTTGTTGATCAAAGAATGGAGAGGCGATTTGAATTTTCGCATCAATTATTTTTTAAATGATTCTCTTTTCATCTTTTCAAAATCTTTTTTTTTAATTTAATTGAATTTTTAATGGTAATATAAAAATGTAATTATCAAGTATGTGAATTCCAAAAAAAATAGTCTTCCAAAAACCTTTAGACTATAGCGTTATAAAATTTCTGTCTCTAATTATTAATTCTCCTATAATTGGTCTATTTTTTAATTTTCTTTATCATAAGTTTCTCAGCCATTGAGAACTCCATTCTTAATGAATATTTCCTCTTAATGAATTAGAGAAAAACGTCTTATTTATTAATTATAAAGATGCTTAAAAAAATATAAGATCAGAAAAATGAAAATATTGGACTGGTATATGTAAGAGAGAAATGGCTTGGATATGTGTAGTGATGAAGAATAACAATAAGAATTTGGATATAGAAACAGTAAAAGTAAATAGGCAATTTTTAGTATGCACGTTTCCTTCCCGAGGGAAGATAATTCAGGGTAGATAATAAGAATAACATTTTTTTTTTTTACTTCAGTATTATCTCTGTCGTTTAATTTTTCAATATAACTGACTTGATTAAGTGTCGCAATAGAAAAAATCTGGTGTGACTGGTCGCACCAGATTTTTTGTGTTGAGATATATTTAGTTACCGACAGTAGGGTAAAATTGAATTCAAGATGTAAAATTTATAAGTTTGGGAAAATATTTATATTTTACCATAGCAACCATAGGAGAAATTCCTATCTTTCCTATGAAGAACAAGAGTAAAGTGGTCTTCAGAAGATTTGAATGACAAAATGAGAATATACATTTTAAAGAGCATCTAAAAAATAATTGATTTTCTGAATTTGAAAAAAAATCGTTGGAGCGAATTTTGAGAAAATCGAAAAAAACTGAAAAAGTGCATCAGTAAAGTACTAGTACTCTCTGGCCGATTTTGTTCAAAAGCTTCGTGTCACGTCCCATGGGGATGCCTAACATAAATATAAAATTTCAACCTCCTAGGTCTTTTCGTTCTTGAGATATCTTGTTCACAGACAGACAGACAGACACACACACACACGACAGACCATGTCGCGAAAACCACTTTTTTGGATTCAGGGGACCTCAAAACGTGAAGATCCATCAAAATCTCGACATCGAATTTTTGACATGAATCCAATACTTTCTATATATATATATATATATATACTATATATATTACATATATACATAGGTAAGAGAAAGTAATAATATAAAACAATATTGTTTATATTTGTGCATAAAAGAAATAAAATGTTGTCCTATTAGGCCTATATCTCAAATAGCAAGAAAACACTCAGATTCTTCTATGAGTTGTATTTTCTCGACTTGAAACATTTCAGTGTTGATTACACTACTTGGCATAATTAAATTTTTTTTCCGAGCCCCGAGATAATTCCTTCAGATTCTTAAGTAAAATGACCTCCTGAATCCAAATATGACCTCCCTTTTTCCCCACCACGTGCCGTTTTCGGGGGTAGACCCCTACTTATTTCCATCCCTTTTCGTTAATTTTAAGGCCATGAATTAAATTTGGAGGGATAAAGAGGAATATTTTAGCCTTAATATTTCTTCTGAAGGACTAGAGAGATGAATAGTTCAAAAACACAAACATTTGGATTCATAGGGGGGGATGTGGGGGGGAGGATTTTGTTCCTTAAATTGCAAAGAAAAAAAAAACAGTTAAAAATGATAGATTTTTTCTGTTTTTCACAGTTTTTTCACTGCTTTTCTACATATTCCAGCTAACAGATCTCCCTCATCCTTCCTTAAACATCCCTCAACAAAAAAAAAAAAAAAATATAGGGCCTATAGGATAAAGCGAGTCAGGTGAGATCGATTTCGAAGGCCTCGCAAGAAGATGTAAGATTCACAGCTCCACGCTGCACAGTTGGTTAAATTCGCAAATATTGAAAACAAAAAAATGTGTATATATAATTATAAATTTGTAAATATCCGCCCCCAAAAAAAAAGATGATTATAACCGCATATTTGCGAATTCGACCGACTGTGCAACGTGGAGCTGTGAATCTTCCATCTCCTTGCGAGGGCTTCGGAATCGCTCACGCTTTACCCCCTTTATCCTATATGTTTTTTTTTAGTTGAGGGATGTTCAAGGAAGGGTGAGGTGGGTCTGTCAGCTGGAATGTAGAAAATCAGTGAAAAAATTGTGAAAAAATCAGGAAAAAATCGATCATTTTTAATGGTTTTTATGCATTTTAAGCGACAAAATCCTCCCCCCATATCCCCCCCTTGGATCCAAATGTTAATGTTTTTTAACTTTTCACTTCTCTAGACCTTCTAAAGAAATGTTAAGGCCAAAATGTTCTTTTTTTCATCCCTCCAAATTTAATTCATGGCCCTAAAATAAACGAAAATGGGTGGAAATAAGTACCCCGAAAACGGTACGTGGTGGGGCAAAATGGAGATCATATTTGGTTTCAGGAGGTAATTTTACTTAAGAATCTGAAAGAATTATCTCGTGACTTTTTTTCTTGCCGAGTAGCATTATTTGTTACAAACAGGGGCGTATATAGAAATTTTTTTCGGGGGGGGCCCGAACTCAAAAATTTTTCTGCGGAAAATTTTTTTTTTTAAGAAACTATATTTTTTTTCACACGAAATTTTTTGCGGAACATTTTTTCCTATTGCGGAACCAAAGTTGTCCATCCTGCGGAAAAATTTGTTGCGCTCGATGTCTGTATATCCCTATATATGTATATGTGTTTGGGAAATTTCGGGGGGGGCCCGGGCCCCCTCGGCCCCCATAAATACGCCCCTGGTTACAAACAATATTATTTTAACATTCAGGGCTTCAAATATATTTGATTGCCACTTGAACATCTCAATGTATATTAGGCTATTTAGTATTCGAACTTAATTATAAACTAGGTTGAGAACAACTTTAGAAGTAATTTCAATGTTTACATGCTTTAATTGGCAAGAGACTAATCCAATTAACTATTAATAAATTGAAGATGTTACAACAACTTGAGTGATTAAAGTTATAATTAATACGTATGAAAATTATTCTTGAAAACAGAAATTTACAAATTTAAAATAGATTTTCTTATTTAATAGAAAAGAGACAACCTGAGCGAATTAAATACGTTTAACTAAGAATTTCATTCTACGAGAAAATTTATTCATCGGATTTTCTTCTCTGGAACCGACTCTAAGGCCCGATAATAATTATAAACAAAGTTCACAGTTGAACTGGGCCTAACATATTGATTATCGTAAGCAATCATGTTAAAATTATAAGCTAGATCAACTGTGAACTTTGTTTACATAATATCGGGCCTAAGTGTGAATAATAAAAAGGGGGAATTTGAATAGATTGGAGAAATTAAATTTTTTTCATTATAAAACGTAAATTTCCGTTTAATTTCCGGGGAGAGTGACATTGACATTCTTTTTTTAACCTATTAGGGAAATATGAATGAAATTTAATGAGGCATTTTTTTATTTATTTTTTAGGTGTGGTGCTCTAATAATATTTAGCTAATGCTCTTTTCTGAAATTAAATAAAATCTTTTTTTTATATATACGTACACACTTTTAAATGAACACTTAAAAAAAAGACATTAAATATTCCGGGAGTAAGGTCAAGGATTATTTTTAGAAAAAATTATAAATCATAACAGCTGCCAGGTTGAATTTAGAAAAGTGATATAATCATAGTCGATTAGATCAGGTACTAAATTTAAAATGTAATATTTTCTAATTAAAAATCCTTGATTTTGGGTAAAGTGCGGTTTATTTGTTAGGTACCTCTGACCAGGTCTCCAGATTTAAGAGACACAAAGGAAATGAAAATGAATTAAATATAGCTAGGTTCAAACAATATGTGACAGGAGCAGGAGGAAGCCTAGGTAATTTGCTGCACGAAATAAAATTTTCTGTTTAGAAAACAGTTTCGCCCTTTAAGGCCATTTTCAGTCTATTTATTGAGCTGAAAGCATTATATATATTATGTTGATAAGAAAGTGGCTGTTCATCGATTAGAATAATTCACAGGAAGAGAGAATGTCAGCCAAAAGAAGAACCTCTATCGAATAAAAATCTCAATTCAGAAGAGGTTTCAGTTTCACTTAAATAAATCCATCATCAGTTCTTTAGAGATTATTGGCAATCTGAAGGTATACCCCATCGAGATACAGATAGAGTTGTTATATATAAACATATACAAAATTATATAAAAATACAATATTTGCATATCGGATGTCATATCGTCGCTTGCAACACGTAGTGACGTATCTCTAAAAAATCAAAAATTGAGATACATCGGGTATGGCCGTGTCCTGGCGTTCTTTACATTATCACAAAGTGACGAATCTGTATTTCCATTTTTTTTTTCGTATTATTTAGGTTTTTTTTGTTTTATGTATCTACACATTTAATATAACAACACGAACTACAAACAGCTCTCCTGAAAAATGATAGAAACTACGTGTTTCAGGCGACGATATGCTCATCAGTCAACACGGCCAAGTCTCAAATGTATATCAATGGCTGACATCCTCTTTTCCTGTAAATCATTCTAATTATATATAGGCCTATTATTTTTTCTAACTGTATAATGCTTTCAGCTCAATAATTGGACTGAAGAGGTCCTTATCTAGTTAGAGCCGAAACTGTTTCCTAAACAGAGATTTATTTCGTGGAAACTAATTACCTGACTGCCTGCTCCTGTCACCTATAGTTTAAATACAACAGCCACTTTACCTCTTCAATTCTATAGCTAGGTTCGATTATTTATTTATTAATAATTGAAAATAACCAATCTATCTCGGTCTACCGTTGTTGATAGAACTCTATATATTCGAGTTGGAAAGATTTCTTCAGTCTTCTCAATTCACAGAGAGAAGTCAAGCCGCTGTAGACTCCCTTCTTTTTATCATGGTTTTAAAAAAGATCGTCAGCAATAACTACTTTATTTCTCACAACTTTAACTTATAAATAATTGAAAAGTTTTTATATTTTTTCTGATGGATCAAGTTGATCATATTGGCGCCTTGGTTTGACTCCTGAGTGCCATATTATCATATGATTCACCAATAAAATCACAATTTTGAGGGGAAAAAAAATGAAAAATTACATCAGTAAAGTACTAGTACTCTTTGGTCAATTTTGTTCAAAAGCTTCGTCTTACGTCTCCGAGGGGTACCTAACTTAAATATAAAATTTCAAGCTGCTAGCTCTTTTCGTTCTTGAGATATTTTTTTCACAGACACAGACAGACAGACCATGTTGCGAAAACCACTTTTTTGTATTCAGAAGCCACAAAACGTGTATGTCCATCAACTCTCGACATGAATCCATTACTTTCTCTCTCTATACTATATATAAAAGACTAGACGCGCCCCGCCTTCGGCGGGGCTGTCCGTCTAGCCGGGGCTGCGCCCCTGGACCCTCTTGCTCGCCTACTTATATACATACCGGTACATACATTTTTATAATATATAGATTATTTTAACGGTTAATTATTCATGAACTTAAGATTTTGTGAATCATATCCTTTCCGGGACTCTCCCGGTACACGACAAAAAATTTACGCCGATATTTTAGAATTCAAAATGTAAATAAATAAAAACATTCGTAAACATCGGTAAATATTTATATTTTGTTAGCATGGCAACTATTTCTTCTAATTTTTATTTTTTTCTTATTTTAACGGTTAATTACTCATTAACTTATTGTTATTTGTGAAACAAAACCTGTCCGGGATTCTCACAAACATAGACAGAAAATTTCATCATAATTGGTTCAGTCGTTTAGGAGGAGTTCAGTCACATACACACGTACAGAAGAATTATATATATAAAGAAAGAAGAAGATGAGAGAAAGTAATTAACATAAAACCAATGTTTATTTATTTTAAATAAATGGAAGATAATTCCACACTATACAAGAGAATATTGATTTAAAAAAATTTAATTTAATTAATGCTAGGGATAAATATACTGTATTTCGCCAAAAACTTTTTAACTACTGAACACAAGGGAAAAAATCTGGTGTGATTCGTCGCACAGCACACAACTTTCTCTTACCCTTTGGCAAGCGAATTCGTTGGAGGCAATCAGACAGACCAATTGCGGGACCCACTTTTTGGGATTCAGGGGACCTCAAAACGTGTATATCCGTCAAAATCTCGACATCGAATTTTTGACATGAATGCAAACTTTCTCTATATATCAACATATATAGAGGTAAGAGAAAGTAAAAATTTTTTTGCATTTATTTTCTCTTATTAAGTGAATTTGAAATTAAAACATTATTATGCGCCTATTATTTAGAAAAAAAAGATGCTAAATTTTCAGCAGAATTTTTATTAAATATTTGAGGTAATGTAATAAATTTCCGAATATTTCAGAGATCTTATGTTACTCTTTCCTCAATGGATTCGGCAATTATCCAATTAATTAATTAATTGGATAATTGCTAAACAGGCGACATGGTTTTTATTCACATGTTCAAATTGTACGAGGCATGCGTGGTGTAGGATATGCCATTACATCTCCGAAATATTTGAAATTTATCACCTCAAATATTTAATAAAATATAAAATAAAAATTTAGCATCCTCTTTTTTTTAAGTAAACTAACTTCAGCAACTACCAGGAGAATTTATTATCAATCTTTCGCTGTTTTAATTTGAATTAATTTTGAATAAAACAGATAATAAAATGCAATTTAGCAACGACAAAGAGTATTTATGTAATAGAATTGATTTTAATTAAACATTTTCATCCAAAAATTCCATTAATTGACTTTTGAAATAAATAGAGGCAGTGTCTAAATGGCCTTCAATGCCGATAAAGACCTTAATGAAATAAAAAAATATTATTCACTTTGACCTTTGAACTGCTTTGATATATTATGAATAAATAAATACGATTTTCTAATAAAATAATATTTAGAAAAATTTAGTAATGATTAACCTTTAATATTTAATAAAGAAACCTTTTAATTATGAATATATAGAAATAGATCGATAGAAATTATAGATTTTGACGATTGATTCTTTATTGTTTTTAAGGCGAATGACCTAGATTGTTACTTACTGGCAAATCCGGGTGCAGGCTGATGGCCCTGGAGCCCGACGCTTTTTCGATTACAGGGTGAACATGTTGTTTGTCAGGAACTATAGAGGGTCGTCGTTGTTGTATTTGTCAGTCGGTGTAAAGAAGAGCACTGCTGAGTGAATTGAGAGCACCGCGGTGGTGGCGGTAGCAGTGCCGGCAACGCACTCTCCTTTTCTCTTTTTCTTTCTCTTTCACTCTTACTCCTACATCTATTCCCCTTCTCTCTTTTTGGGGGAGGCCGTCGCAGATCGATATGAGCACAACGCCCGCCGCTAGGGGGACACGTGCACGCCCTGCCCATTACAAGCCCCTCTCTTTCACACTCTTCTATACACCCTCTCTTATCAGAAAAAAAAAAAAAAATGTGAACATAAACATGAAGGTTGCCAGCCAGATTTACAAAGAAGTTAATTTTTTAAACTTGGCTTAACGCCATTGGTTTGGGTGGAAAAAAAAAGGCCAGGATCACTGCAGTCAATGGGGAAAAGGAAGTGAAGCATAATTCATAATTACCTTTCTAAGTTAAAATTTTTTATATGAGTTTTTGTAAGACAAAGTTGGAGAGATTAGTTCATATCATGACGTAGTTATGAGGTTTAAACCCACCTCTTAACTCCTGGATTATAAAAATAATCTGGTGTGACTGCCGCACAGCACACAACTTTCTCTTACCTTCGGTATTCAAAAGTTGTGTTCTATGCTTGTCACACCAGATTTTTCGTGTCGACATATATTTAGTTTCCGCCGATATATTAGTATTCAAGATGTAAAAGCAGGGGACCTCAAAACGTGTATATCCATCAAAATTTCGACATCGAATTTTTGATATGAATCCAATATTTTCTCTCTATATATATGTATATTAACATATACATATAGGTAAGAGAAAGTAATAATGTATTCATATATGAATAAAAATAGGAAGGGGAAAATACTGTAGATTTAGCTGCTTCAGTACTTCCTAATTTGAAACATCAATCTTTCTCTTCAAAAAATAACACCAGGCGAAAAATTTATTTCAATTGAATTGAATACCAATCATTTGAAATAATAGGGATCTTAATGGCCTCAGATGCCGATAAACAATTTAATTTAAATAAATAAAAATATTTCACTAAAGCAACACCTAGCAATAGTCACCATCATTTATATTAAATTGGGCATCTATAAGAACCTAATTTATTCCTCTGTATTGATAATATGCCTATAATATCGATATTTGGAAATTCAAAAGGTTGTAAAGGATAAAATAGCAAAAATGATTTGCATACAGAAACATTCAGCTTTTTTGAGCTTTACAAACAGTCTAATTAAAATTGTGCTATTTCAAAAAAAAAAAAAAAAAAAATTAGCTGGTGTAAGTGACATTAAAATAAAACATAAGGGCGTAAAGGACAAGCTATTTTGGAAACTTTGCGCAAATTTGTCAAAAAGACTTAGAAATTCTGTGGAGAAGTGTCTTTCAAAGACTAAAATAGTACTAAAGTCAGAAAAGTTATGGGGGAATTTTTTTTTTTTTGGCTCTCCTGAAAAGTAGCATTTTATCCTTTACGACTTTTGAATTTCCAAGTATCGATATAATTTGTTTTGAGAAATACATCAGAGTACCGCATGTGAATATTCAAAAATTCAATGATTTCATCTCTTTACTTTTGTTTGATCTTTATCGTTCGTTCGTGTTAATTTAAATTTCTTTAAAGAGAAGCCTTATAGTTAGGCAACCCATTGTGAATGTTTCCATTTTTGTTGGCTATATTCCAGGCGCGCTTCAAAAGGGAGGGCAATCCAAACGATTTCTCACAATAAAATGAGTTTTTACACACTCTCAAGAATTCCCACCCTTGTTTGTGGGCATTGGTGTGAAATCGCCTTCCCCTATAATAGCCCTCACCGCTAAAAAAAAGAATATTTTCAAGTTTCTTTTTTTTATTTTCGTAAAGGCTCCCTTTACAAAATCAAAAAATATTTTAATTCATTCATATAAAAAGAATAGATAATTTAATTAAAAAAAAAAAATTTAAATTTTAGAGAATGGTAATTCGTGAATTCGTAAGTCGTGAGTTGTATAGATCTCTCTCCCATAGCGTCGCTTACCCTTGAAGATTTAATATAAGCCTATATATTTTGATTAAAGACCTTTTCTCTCCGGAAAACAACAAGCTTGCGTGCCAAGTTTGATATCGACATCTGGGCAAACTAAATACAGGGCGACAAACAAATTTCACCGAAAAAAAAATTGTTCCACTTGTTAAGATTTCTAGACA
>JAKCPI010014156.1:0-19049 GCA_023213315.1 Euborellia annulipes | reverse complement strand
AAAATGAAAAATTACATCAGTAAAGTACTAGTACTCTTTGGTCAATTTTGTTCAAAAGCTTCGTCTTACGTCTCGGGGGTACCTAACTTAAATATAAAATTTCTGAAGCTGCTAGCTCTTTTCGTTCTTGAGATATTTTTTTCACAGACACAGACAGACAGACCATGTTGCGAAAACCACTTTTTTGTATTCCGTACAAAACGTGTATGTCCATCAACTCTCGACATGAATCCATTACTTTCTCTCTCTATACTATATATAAAAGATGATAAGTAATTAACATAAAACCAATGTTTATTTATTTTAAATAAATGGAAGATAATTCCACTATACAAGAGAATATTGATTTAAAAAATTTAATTTAATTAATGCTAGGGATAAATATACTGTATTTCCCCATAAAACTTTTTAACTACTGAACACAAGGGAAAAAATCTGGTGTGATTCGTCGCACAGCACAAAACTTTCTCTTACCCTTTGGCAAGCGAATTCGTTGGAGGCAAACAGACAGACCAATTGCGGGACCCATTTTTTGGATTCAGGGGACCTCCAAAACGTGTATATCCGTCAAAAAATCTCGACATCGAATTTTTTGACATGAATACAAGCTTTCTATATATTAACATATATAGAGGTAAGAGAAAGTAAAAATTTTTTTGCATTTGTTTTCCTATTTATTAAATGGATTTAAATTAAAAACATTATTATGCCCTATTATTTAGAAAAAAAAGATGCTAAATTTTCAGCAGAATTTTTATTAAATATTTGAGGTAATGTAATAAATTTCCAAATATTTCAGAGAATGTATATTTACTCTTTCCTCAGTGGATTCAGCAATTATCCAATTAATTAATTAATTGGATAATTTATCAAACTCAGCAACATGGTTTTTGTCACATGTTCAAATTGTAC
Source organism: Euborellia annulipes (assembly GCA_023213315.1). Taxonomy (NCBI): domain Eukaryota; kingdom Metazoa; phylum Arthropoda; class Insecta; order Dermaptera; family Anisolabididae; genus Euborellia; species Euborellia annulipes. Next base: position 18,137 of record JAKCPI010014156.1, on the reverse strand, counting down.
AGAAGAACATGCGTGGTGTAGGGATATGCCATTACATCTCAGAAATATTTACGTTATCACCTCAAATATTTAATAAAATATAAAATAAAAATTTAGAATCCTCTTTTTTAAGTAAACTAACTTCAGCAACACCAAATTTATTATCAATCTTTCGCTGTTTTAATTTGAATTAATTCTATAAAACAGATAATAAAATACAATTTAGCAACTACAAAGTATTTATGTAATAGAATTGATTTTAATTAAAAACGTTTTCATCAAAAATTCAATTAATTGACTTTTGAAATAAATAAAGGCAGTGTCACAATAGTAACAATGCCGATAAAGACCTTAATGAAATAAAAAAAATATTATTCACTTTGACCTTTGGACTGCTTTGATATATTATGAATAAATAAATACGATTTTCTAATAAAATAATATTTAGAAAAATTTAGTAATGATTAACCTTTAATATTTAATAAAGAAACCTTTTAATTATGAATATATAGAAATAGATCGATAGAAATTATAGATTTTGACGATTGATTCTTTATTGTTTTTAAGGCGAATAACCTGGATTGTTACTTACATGACAAATCCGGGTGCAGGTTCGGTGGCCCTGGAGCCCGACGCTTTTCGTGATTACAGGGGTGAACATGTTGTTTGTCAGGAACTATAGGGGTCGTCGTTGTTGTATTTGTCAGTCGGTGTAAAAGAAGAGCACTTCTGAGTGAATTGAGAGCACCGCGGAGGGTGGTGGCGGTAGCAGTGCCGGCAACTTACTCTCCTTTTCTCTTTTTCTTTCTCTTTCACTCTTACTCCTACATCTATTCCCCTTCTCTCTTTTTGGGGAGGCCGTCGCAGATCGATATGAGCACAACGCCCGCCGCTAGGGGGGCACGTGCACGCCCTGCCCATTACAAGCCCCTCTCTTTCACACTCTTCTATACACCCTCTCTTATCAGAAAAAAAAAATGTGAACATAAACATGAAGGTTGCCAGCCAGATTTACAAAGAAGTTAATTTTTTAAACTTGGCTTAACGCCATTGGTTTGGGTGGAAAAAAAAGGCCAGGATCACTGCAGTCAATGGGGAAAAGGAAGTGAAGCATAATTCATAATTACCTTTCTAAGTTAAAATTTTTTATATGAGTTTTTGTAAGACAAAGTTGGAGAGATTAGTTCATATCATGACGTAGTTATGAGGTTTAAACCCACCTCTTAACTCCTGGATTATAAAAATAATCTGGTGTGACTGCCGCACAGCACACAACTTTCTCTTACCTTCGGTATTCAAAAGTTGTGTTCTATGCTTGTCACACCAGATTTTTCGTGTCGACATATATTTAGTTTCCGCCGATATATTAGTATTCAAGATGTAAAAGCAGGGGACCTCAAAACGTGTATATCCATCAAAATTTCGACATCGAATTTTTGACATGAATCCAATATTTTCTCTCTATATATATGTATATTAACATATACATATAGGTAAGAGAAAGTAATAATGTATTCATATATGAATAAAAATAGGAAGGGAAAATACTGTAGATTTAGCTGCTTCAGTACTTCCTAATTTGAAACATCAATCTTTCTCTTCAAAAAATAACACCAGGCGAAAAATTTATTTCAATTGAATTGAATACCAATCATTTGAAATAATAGGGATCTTAATGGCTTCAGATGCCGAAAAACAATTTAATTTAAATAAATAAAAATATTTCACTAAAGCAACACCTAGCAATAGTCACCATCATTTATATTAAATTGGGCATCTATAAGAACCTAATTTATTCCTCTGTATTGATAATATGCCTATAATATCGATATTTGGAAATTCAAAGGTTGTAAAGGATAAAATAGCAAAAATGATTTGCATACAGAAACATTCAGCTTTTTTTGAGCTTTACAAACAGTCTAATTAAAATTGTGCTATTTCAAAAAAAAAAAAATTAGCTGGTGTAAGTGACATTAAAATAAAACATAAGGGCGTAAAGGACAAGCTATTTTGGAAACTTTGCGCAAATTTGTCAAAAAGAATTAGAAATTCTGTGGAGAAGTGTCTTTCAAAGACTAAAATAGTACTAAAGTCAGAAAAGTTATGAGGGAATTTTTTTTTTTTGGCTCTCCTGAAAAGTAGCATTTTGTCCTTTACGACTTTTGAATTTCCAAGTATCGATATAATTTGTTTTGAGAAATACATCAGAGTACCGCATGTGAATATTCAAAAATTCAATGATTTCATCTCTTTACTTTTGTTTGATCTTTATCGTTCGTTCGTGTTAATTTAAATTTCTTTAAAGAGAAGCCTTATAGTTAGGCAACCCATTGTGAATGTTTCCATTTTTGTTGGCTATATTCCAGGCGCGCTTCAAAAGGGAGGGCAATCCAAACGATTTCTCACAATAAAATGAGTTTTTACACACTCTCAAGAATTCCCACCCTTGTTTGTGGGCATTGGTGTGAAATCGCCTTCCCCTATAATAGCCCTCACCGCTAAAAAAAAGAATATTTTCAAGTTTCTTTTTTATTTTCGTAAAGGCTCCCTTTACAAAATCAAAAAATATTTTAATTCATTCATATAAAAAGAATAGATAATTTAATTAAAAAAAAAATTTAAATTTTAGAGAATGGTAATTCGTGAATTCGTGAGTCGTGAGTTGTATAGATCTCTCTCCCATGGCGTCGCTTACCCTTGAAGATTTAATATAAGCCTATATATTTTGATTAAAGACCTTTCTCTCCGGAAAAACAACAAGCTTGCGTGCCAAGTTTGATATCGACATCTGGGCAAACTAAATACAGGGCGACAAACAAATTTCACCGAAAAAATTGTTCCACTTGTTAAGATTTCTAGACATATGATTACTTTTTACTTTCTCTTACCCTATATTTGAAATATATAGAGAGAAAGTATTGCGATCATGTCAAAAATGACGAGATTTTGAGGTCCCCTGAGTCCAAAAAGAGGGTCCCTCAAATTGGACTGTCTGTCTGAGTGTAACGATTTTAAACATGAAGGAATTGAGCTACTGGATTGAAATTTTATATTTAAGTTAGGGGACTCAACCTATTGTCGAAATTTGCACCTCCGATTAATCTGATCTTTTTTTATTCCGTGATATAAAAAAGATTTTTGTCCAGTCAATCATGAGATACGAATTTTGGAAAATTTTACTCCATTTTTTTTAATATAATCATAACTCGATGAAAATTGCTTACAAGTTAGATTTTTTTAATTGTGTGTATTTTAATGAACTCTCTAAAAATTCTATGCAAAAAATTAATCAATACTCTTTTTGAGGTCCCCTGAGTACAAAAAAGTCGTTTTCGCAACATTGTCTGTGTGTGTGTATCTGTGAACAAAATATCTCAAGATCGAAAAGAGCTAGGAGATTGAAATTTTATATTTAAGTTTGATACCCCCAAATGACACGAAGCTTTTGAACAAAATCGGCCAAAGAATACTACTACTTTACTGATGTACTTTTTCACTTTTTTCCGATTTTCTCAAAATTCGCTCTAACGATGATTAAAATTCAAAAATCAATTATTTTTTTTAGATGCCCTTTAAAATAAAAAACTTTACTCTTGTACTTTTTCTCCCCCCACCCCTCTACCTCTCAACTTAATCTTGGCTTCTCTCCATTCTCGCCGCCACCCCTGCCCCACCCCTTTCTTCTTAGCAAAGTTATGAGAAATGGTTGCCATGGTTACAAAATATAAATTATTTCTCATGTTTATAAATTTTACATCTTGAATTTTAATATACGTATCAACGGAAACTAAATATATCTAGGTACAAAAAAAATCTGGTATGACAAGCACAGAACTCAACTTTCAATTACAGAAGATAAGAGAAAGTTGTGTGCTGTGCTACCAGTCACACCAGATTTTTTATTTTAAAATTTAATTGTTTGTATCCTACGATATTTTTTTAATTCTCAACTAATAATAATTTTTAAAATGCAAATTTTAAGTCCCATCCGGGAACAATATTTTCTATTTTTTTTTTAATTTTTTATTTAAAATACATGTGTTTTAATATTATTTTCAAAAAGGGAGAGATTAAAGGGGCTATGATTTTTACTCGGTCTCCTTGTCCTTTTATTCCCCCCCTTAGTAAACTTGTCCACTTTACATGATCTGTCTGACTTTGCGTGTGTCTGTGAGTGAATAAAATATTTCAAAATCATTTTAAATTAAATTAATTACCTACGATTTTTTTGCTCTTTATTTTTATTTATAAACAAATTCAAATAGATAAAAATCACGCAAGGAATTAATTATATTTTCTTTAATAAGGGCATGCTCTTGAATCAAAACATTAGCACACCTATACATACACATCATTCCAGTGAAATTAACACCGAACATTAAGTATCTTGTTTCTCGGGCCACCCATCCAGGGATTAAAGCCTCTCAGGCTTGCTTAACTTGAACTATTTTGGTGATTATTTTTCATCATCTCTCCTGATGTTTTTCGTTTTATTTGAAGATAGGAAATATTTTTTATTTAATTTAATAGAGGGTTGATTATGGTCTGTTAAAGGGTGGAAATATTTAAGAGAGAATTCGTATTATTTTAAATCGTCTTTTGATATTTTTTCTATCTATAAATAATTTAAGATTAGAGTAGAAAGTATTTTTTGTTTGTTTTTTATTCAAATGGGAATTGTAATATTTATCTATTTTTCCTTTTCAAGAGAGAGTGAGGACTCAGTCCAGTTCTAGCCTGGCCAGGCTTTGCGAGGAGCTCTCGACTTGTGCTTGGATTTATTTTAAAGTGAATAATAATACAACTCACCCCCACAGCCTTCTCACCCCTTGGAGCATTATACTATTAAAGGTAGGCCTAATTAATAAAAAAAAAAATTATAAACATTCCGATTTTAAACTTTCTTCAATTTTTCGAGTATTAAATTAATAATTAAGTAAGGGCAGGGGGAGGAAGGGGAGGGGGAAATATACGAGTTTCTAATAAAAAATACTTTTTTATTTTTCTTTATTTAGACATTAAAATTTTTTTTAGCTTATATCTTTGTTAACATTTTTTATTTATTGAGGGGTCGTTTAAGGGTTGAAAATAACAATCCTATTAATAAATATTTTTTAAGATAGAAAATTTGCGCGATTAACTGGCTTATTTACAGACCATTTGAGCTTTGATTGAAAATTTTTTTTTTTTTTCAGACAAAGCTCTACCTAGTTAGATATTTTTTTAATACTTACTGAAGGCTTTTTTGTGGCATTGGAAGACTTGACCACCAAGGTTTGTTGACCACCCCCCTACCCTCCCCCAAATATCGAATTATTATTATTGAAAATGAATGATGTGGTGTTATAGCTTGTTTATACTTTAGCTATAAGCTCACTTAGCTTGTAGCTCAGAAATTGTTGCCCTCAGTTTCAGTAAGGCCAAGCGAATACGAGTTATTAGAAATAAGACTCATTACTTTTTATATATTCATCAAATGTTAATTTATAGTAGATTTTTTAGATTTTAATTTCATTTACTTGAAACATCAACCTAAATATTTTACTTTTTTACTTTCTCTTACCTCTATATATATGTTAATATATAGAGAGAGAAAGAATTGGATTCATGTCAAAAATTCGATATCGAGATTTTGATGGATATACACGTTTTGAGGTACCCTGAATCCAAAAGTGCTTTTCACAACATGGTCTATCTGTGTTTGTTGGTGTGTGTGTGTTTAATTTTAAGCATGAAGGAATTGAGCTAGGAGGTTGAAATTTTATATTTAAGTGAGACACCCCCCTGTCAATTGTTGGAAGCATACATTACTCTTGGGCTTCATAGAAAAGATAAGAGAAATGGTTGTCATGGTAATAAAATATAAATATTTTTCTTTTTTACAACTTGAATTCTAATATATTGTCGGAAACTTGGCGACACAAAAAATCTGGTGTGACAACTTTCGCTTACCGAATGTAAGAGAAAGTTGTCTGCTGTGCGACCAGTCACACCAGATTTTTTTTTTTTTTCAAACAAAATAAAAATTGGATCACCTTTGTTCTTTTACATAACAGTAAATCAGGAAAATATTTTTTTTAATCACTCTTCAGTATTAATTGAATCCATGTGACTTTTTTTTATTGTGACTATATAATTTGACTGAACTAGGCTATGTGTTTGGTTTTGACGTCTTTTAAAAATATAATTAGAATTGATAGCCAATATGCTTTAAAAAAATTTCATTGCTCAAGACATGAAGCGAAACTCTGATCCTTAAAACAAGACGCGAGACCTCTACCTCTGTGTTACTGCATACTTATAAAAAAAAAATTTTTATCACTTGATCGAATTAAATATTAGATAGCGAATTTTTAGTCCCTTAATTTAAGATATTTATTTGTTTTTACTCAGATTTTTTATGTGTAATGTCAATCTAAATATTTTTTTCATTTGATATAAATAGAAATTTTCTTTTCAATTTTATAAGAGAAAGAGAGAGAGAGATTACAAAAGATGTTTTTGTTTGCAGATTTGTGTTCCGCCAGTGCATTTGGGGTTTGGAGCTGAATTCAAGGACTGCAAGGAGCTTCTAGTGACCTTCACTGCCCGAAGGGTAAGTAGAGATTTCATAGTCTAGTAATACATACCCATACGACCCTTGATATACAAGGCAGGCGCGCTACCAACTACACTAAGCCCGAGGGCCTGTGAAGGCAAGAATTGAAATAAACGAACATATAGAGCAGTGTTTCCCAACCTTTTGAAGTCCACGGCACCCCAAAGGTGTGTTGGGAATAAAATAACACACTAAGGGCACCCTTCCTTTTTTTTTCCCCTAGCAAAACCAAATTTTTTCTGGCCCTGCGGGAAATTTTTTCACCTTTTCTTTTTTTTAGGAAAACGAAATTTTTGCCGCCCTGCGGAAAATTTTTTCTCCTTCCGTCAAAATCATTTGACCATTTTTTTAGTAAAGCTAATTTTTCCCGCACTCCTGGAAATTTTTCCCACTTGCGTTAAAATCATTTGACCTTTTATTTTTCGCAAAACTTTATTTTTCCCCCGCCTCTTTGTTTTTTTTTTTTTTGTTTATCTAAATATCTCGCGGCACCCCCTTAGCCATTCTCGCGGCACCCTTGGGTGCCGGGGCACACCGGTTGGGAACCACTGATATAGAGAATTAAATTGAATTTATTAAGAGAGAGAATTTGCGAGACACAATTTTTTAAACTCACGAGTTATAAAAATTTCAATTTCATTTGAAATCTCCCTTTCCATTTTCCTGAATTTATAATTATTAATTCCCCTATAATGGGTATTTCAGAGAAAATATTAATTACTAAAAGGAACGTTTTCATATATCCTATTGCTTAGTAGTTGTTAATATTTATTGAAATAATAGAAAAGATCTGCTCTTTATTCACTTCCTGACTCCCCTTTTATTTAAATAATAAAATGGAATCTTCCACTCTCCTCTCATAATCTAGCTATTAATATAATTAAAAAAAGTTGGGTGAGAGACCTCCCCCCACCTTCTTTTTCAATCTTTTCTCTCCTCTTTGCATTCGATTCCCCCCCTCCTCGCTAATTAGCCAATCACGGGGTTGTATTCTTTGGCGCCATGGTACACCTGCTGTTAAGGCAATACAAGTCGCTTGATCAGATCAGTAGAGAGGGGACTCTTGACCTAACAATGTCTCTGCGCTCGATTCTCTCAGGAAACCGAAGCGCTCTCATTTGAACGGCAGCCATGACGCCAACTAGCAGCCTCCGCCGTTCTCTCTCCTTTCTCAATCGTTTTGCTTAGGTATTTCGATTCAATATTACTTATTATTTATTTATTATTCACTTTAAACATATAATCTTTATAAATAACATAAAAATTTAACAATTCCTCAATATATTTGTTGAACCATATATGAGTGCATGCCATCGGTTAATATTATATTCTTTGCTCTCTTACTTATTGGCAATATCACAAGTGCATATTTTATTTTATCCATTTGTTTAAAGTCAGATTCTTTCTTATTCCATTTCAAACATGTTTGCTTCGAGCTCTTTTCTCTCATTAGTCCATTTTGTTTTTAATTAATTTCTCTCACCATTGCTGATATAATTCGAAATTATTAACTAAAGAAATGAATATTTTGAAAAATACTGAGATGTATAATTAATTCTAAATGAATTTAGTACTTGAAATTGAAAGGCATTTTGCCTTATTCTAAGCCTATAGACTTGTTCATAGGCCTATATTATAATATATAGGGCTATATGAATGCCTTATATTTAAATATTTGAAGAGTGGAACGTTTTAATTTTGAAATGAAATGAATGCACAATAATTTACAGTGATTTTATTTTAGCCCTTTGAGTATAACGTTTCGGTCTATCTTCTTAATGTCTTTTAGATTTTAAGAAAGAATTTTAAATTAAAATTCTCTCCGATTTCATATTATCCCTCATAAGATTTTAAAATAATATTTAACATATTTTATGACTATATTACTTTACTAGTCAAGCAAGTACCATCACGCGTTTCCTTTGAACTAACAAGGGGAGTGCATAGCCTTGATAACACCGATTTGAACGAAAATTTTTATGTGTAGTACTTGATGAAAAACGAATTCTGTTAAAGCCAGAGAACGCGCTTCTCAACGGTTCGTCTAAAAAAAATGTTAAAGATTTTGCCTGCATGCCTTAAGCCGTTACTAACAATAACATTTACAAATGTCGCGATGGCTAGATCGGTAGGGCGCATTCTTTGTAAACAAAAAATCCCGAGTTCGAATCTCGACTTGTTCAACTATTTTTTTTTTTGTTTCAGAATATTTTTTAATATTAATAAATAAATAAAAAGTTTTTTTTAATTATTGGCATTTAATTTTCAACATGTTCCATATATTTAAAGAAAATTCGAATGCTTTCTGTCAAAAATATAATATAAGGAAATATTTAATATTATACTAGAAATATATTACTATTAATTGGACACATAAATAAATTTATAATAATATTTATGTTTTAAACAGTTGGGTCGTTCATTTTCCGAACTTTGAACATGTTACGACAATATTTTTTTATGTGTCCAATTAATAGTAATATATTTCTGGTATAATATTAAATATTTCCTTATATTATATTTTTTGACAGAAAGCAATCGAATTTTCTTTAAATATATGGAACATGTTGAAAATTAAATGCCATTAATTAAAAAAACTTTTTATTTATTTATTTATATTAAAAAATATTCTGAAACAAAAAAAATAAATAAATAAATTACACAAAAAAAAAAATAGTTGCACAAGAAGAGATTCGAACTCGGGGTTTTTGTTTACAAAGAATGCGCCCTACCGATCTAGCCATCGCGACATTTGTAAATGTTATTGTTAGTAACGGCTTAAGGCATGCAGGCAAAATCTTTAACATTTTTTAGACGAACCGTTGAGAAGCGCGTTCTCTGGCTTTAACAGAATTCGTTTTTCATCAAGTACTACACATAAAAAAATTTTCGTTCAAATCGGTGTTATCAAGGCTATGCACTCCCCTTGTAAGTGTCCGAATACTTAAACATTGCTTGGTGCCTCGGTTAGACTAGAGATCTCGGGTCCAACTTGATCCATCAGTAGTACTTGTAAAAACTGAATCGAAATTTTTTGAATAATCATACGAATAGAACTCCAAAACTAGTTAACTGAGAAAATCGAAAAAGTAAATCAGCAAAGTACTAGTCTTTCACCGATTTTGCTCAAATGCTTAGTGTTGCATTAGTACTCTCTGTCAGTTCGTCAAACGAAACTTTTTTTTTATTTAATAGAATTGCTAATATTTCGATTCCATATTCCTATTTTAGTTAGGATATTTACAAAGAATTCCCCAAATTTCTTTTTGGGTTTTTTTTATTTCCCTGCAGGTCACAACTTGTTTAATTTCTCGGGTCTTTTGCATTATATTCCCATAAAAGACATTCTAAAAACGCTCTTCATTACCTTAATAATAAATGTATTCATTTATTTATTATAACCTTATTATCAAAATAAAATGAACAGCGTTTAGGAAATTATTAGATAGTTTTATTTCCTTATCAACATTTCTTTTAATTTAGATAGATATTGGGGTATTACATTACATATTCACATCTTCATCTTAATAATTAAATTATTTTTTTCTAATTTCAATCTATCAATTGCTCTTATCTACCGTAAACAAATCCGATTCAAGTTACTTTTTATTTTTCTAAATTTACTCTAAGCTTAATAACTTTTTTTCCACAAGGGAATATTTTTTTTTTTTTTTAAATCTTTCGGTATAGACTATATGGACCCTGTTATAATGGTGTGTCAAAGACCAAAAAATTCAAAATTGAGTTAAGCACGGAATATTGTTTCAAATGCTATAATTAATAGTAATTTTTATGAAATATGTCCCAAAAAATTTATATTTAATGTTACTTGCACAATTGACAAGAAAAATTATATAGAATCCAATGTAAACAAAAAACTTTATTGTTGATTTTCTCAAAACTCGATGTTTGGTCTTTGACACACCATTGCATAACAGGGCCATATAGACTTTAAATTCATGTAAATCACATGATCCAGGCACACTATTACTTTCTCTTACCTCTATATATATGTTTAATATATAGAGAGAGAAAGTATTGGATTCATGTCAAAAATTCGATGTCGAGATTTTGCTGGATATACACGTTTTGAGGTCCCCTAAATCCAAAAAAGTAGTTTTCGCGACATGGTCTGTCTGTCTGTGAACAAAATATCTCAGGAACGAAAAGAGCTAGGAAGTTGATTTTTTGTTTTATTTACCAAGTAAGTTAGGCACCCCCCTGGGACGTGAAAATAAGCTTTTGAACAAAATCGACTAAAGAGTACTAGTACTTTACTGATGTACTTTTTCAGTTTTTTTTTCGATTTTCTCAAAATTCGCTCCAAAAATTTTAATTAAAATTCAAAAATCAATTAGTTTTTAGATGCTCTTTAAAATATATATTCTCATTTTGCTTTTAAAATTTTTTGAAGACCACTTTACTCTTGTACTTCATAGGAAAGATAGAAAAAATGGCTACAATGGTAACAAAATATAAAAATCTGGTGTGACTGGTTGCAACTTTCTCTTACATTCGGTAATCGTACATTGTGTTCTGTGCTTGCCACACCAGATTTTTTGTGTTGAGATATATTTAGTTTTCGCCGATATATTAAAATTCAAGATATAAAATTTATAAACAGAATGGGGTATAGGAGACTTTGCAACCAAGGAATTAAATAACAAGCTTTTGGTTAATTATTAACCGACGTCGACGTTTCGGTTGCAAATCACGACCTTTCTCAGAATGATTATTTTTTTTTTTTAATTTCTACATCTCTCAACAGAGACAAACTTCAATTACAGTGAGACTGAGGAGACATTGGCAATGTTTGGAAATTTTCACAGCAAGTGGGATTTGAACCCGAGTTGTATAGCAACTCTAGATTCGTAATCCGCAGCTTATCCGCTTAGCCACGAGCCTCCTAATTGTTAGAATACAAGGTTAACAGTATATTCTAACATTGTATTCTAACTATTAATCGTCCTGAGGAAGGTCGTGATTTGTGATTAACACTCACACTTTTTTCTCATTCACACTCACACCACACACACATTCACACTGTCTTTTCTGCAACTCGGGCTATATAAGACATTTACGATAACCGTTATTGATTTAATATGTATATATTGGGGTCCAGGCATTCTTATTTAAGCCCGTCGACGGTTAATAATTAAATAAAAGTTTTTTATTTAATTCCTTGGCTGCAAAGTCTCCTATACCCAATTCTGTTTATAAATTTTATATCTTGAATTTTAATGTATCGGCTGAAACTAAATATATCTCGACACAAAAAAATCTGGTGTGACAAGCACACAACACAACTTTCGATTACCGAAGATAAAAGAAAGAAACATTCTTAAAGATCTTACTTTTTGCAAATTTATGGGACTCCAGTCCAATTGTATGTTCAGAGCTGAGCTGAAATTTTTTTTGCTCTCTTATAGAGAACATTTTGAACAGCCCAGGACTTAAATCCCAAAAAATATTTTTAGCGCTTTTTGCCCCAATGTCAACCAAATATTCGAAAAAATATTAACTAACTTATTTATTAAATGTGTGTGTGTATCTATATCTATACTAATTATATAAAAGACACTGTGTCTGTCTGTCTGTTTGTAACGCATAGACTCCCAAACTACTGAACCGATTTTCATGGAGTTTTGTTTTTAATGTGTAGAAAATTTTCAGGGGGTGGTTTTAGGCTATCATTCTATCAAATTAGGGGTAGGAAACCATCCTTATCAGGGGTTCACAAATCGCCCATAGGAAAGCATTGGAAAACAGTTTCTAACTCGCTTTACGAAAAATATATTAATCAAATCTTTAAAATGAAAAATAAAAACCCCTAAAATTCTACATTTCAAAACGTTTTTTCCCCTCTACCCCCTCCCCTCCTCCCTAAAATTATTATTTTTTTTTATTTTTCACCCGATTTTAATAAAATTTAAAATAACGCTTCTCTAGGGTGTAATTAACTGAAAAATAATATTCTAGACCTCAGAAAGGTCTATCGGTTCTACCTCTCCTTCTAAAATTTATTTCCACTCGATTTTCTTATTACATATTCTTATATTATGGTTTCAAAATTAATTAAAATACATTTATCTGGACAACTCTTAGTCATATCTCGAGACGCCGCCCGCCAGGGCCTATATATATATAGGGCTATGCATGAGTGGTGCAATCCTAATTCTCTTTCTTGTTTTCTTTATAGTTTTACTTGCTGCGATTGTCTGCTTGACTCAAGTACGGACAAAGCATCGTCTTTAGTTGTGCAGAGAGGGCTTGACATTGCTACAGGGCCGTGTCTCTCCGGCCCGGGATTCCGACAATTTTTATATTTTGGTAAGAAACATTTTTTTCACTAGATTGCTAGAACTCTAAGGAATAGATTCTTAAACAATTTTTCTTTTACAGATTTGTGTTTCCCCAGTGCAAGTGTGATCAGTGTTAAGTGTTAAGTGTTAAGTGCTCAATGCTGTGACAGCTCTACGAGTGTAGGGAGCTTCGATGGATCAGCTCTACGAGTGGCAAGGAGCTTCGAGCGACCGTCAACCCCTCAGGAGGTGAATATTTTATTCTCTAAACATGCACACTTAAATCCAAAAATATATAAATGATCTTATTCTAATTTCATTTTTTTCTTTATTGTTACAGATTCCTGAGGGTCAACAGAACAAAGGTATTAAGCATGGTGCAAGAATTTTGAAGGGGCTAGTTTAGATTAGCTTTTATTAGGATGTTGCTTTATTTCAGCTGTCCCCAAATAGAATTAGCTCTTTTTTAAAATCAATCAACAATCAATTTTTTTTTAATAGATAATTTGCAGAAATAATCGTTTTATAGAATAAATTAAAAATAAAATATTTTTACTTTTAATTAATTTACATTTTAAAATTTTAATTTCTAATTTCTTAATTAAATTTTAATTTCATTAAAAAAAGTTTTCAAAAATTTGATATACATTTTTATAAAAATATTTTGCTAAAAATTTAACTTAATTTTTTTTACATTTTATTAAAAATTAGATTAGACTTCCTCCCCACCTGCGTCGGGAGAGAGGATGTCTCTCTCTCCTGCATCGCGGGACATCATCAACTTGGTACCTAGAACTTAAGGTGTGATTTATAAACGAATACAAATTTAAATGTATTCACTTTTCGATCTATAATTTGAAAATTCATTTTCACGCCTTAAATTGTAGTTTAATAGTTTAAATATAGAGCGGGAGGGATGCACCATGCCAACGAGAGGAATTTTATTTTTGAACTTGCAGCTGCTTCTCATGAAGCTAATAGTGAAGAAATCAACGAATATTCTTCAATTTATGCCTCTGTTGGAGATTCGTCGTTGTTATTAGCTTCAGGTGCCTTCTCTGATCGTTAGCTCGTTCGTTTTGTTGGGGTCCCTTGATTGTATTTGTATTTAGGATCCAACAGAGATGTAAAATGAATTATATTTTCGTTGATTTGTTCCATGAATGATTCATTAGGAGATGCGGTCAGATCTGATTGAAAGGTTTTCAAGTATCTTGTGTTTGCGAAAAGAGGTCTTTTTATGACTCAAAGGGAGTCTGATGTGTTTTTGTATCTTTGAGTTTGGTTTTGAGGGTGGGTAAACGAGAGTCAGGGAGGGATGTCGTTTTTCCAGGGGTAGCCTGGATGTAAATAACGCATACCCTTAAGGCCAGGGACAGACCCGAGGGCCCCGCCGATCTGATGGTGGGGACCGGGTATATACAATTACAATTCGTTCGAATTTCTAATTAGGCTAGGTAGGATCTCTTCAAGCCCCCTGGTCTCTCGTTTACTCGTAATCCAAAAAATCACGTTCATTCTCATTGACATTATTTCTTCAGGCACCCGACTTACGGTTTTACGAATTATAAATCACAATTATTTTTTGAAATTTCGCATATTCTTTTTAATGCAAATAATAAAAACAATTGTTCGTCAAGTTATTTTTGCTTGAATTATTTCCGGATTTTGTTTTAAAGAAAAAGAAGTCTTCAAGATTAAGTATTACGCGAAATTTTTAATAAGTAAGTACATTTCATATATTAATACAATAGTTATTAAAATAAAATAAGCAAAACTAATTCAAATTTTATATTTTTCAGATGACTTGTATTTTCTTGACGTCCTTGTTTTCATTTTGGTTAAATGAAAACATAAACTTATTTAATAATCCAAATGAAGGAAACATTTTGGCTAAAGAGTGCATCATTATCTCATCTATTGGTAATCAACTCATCGAATTACGTCGTTTTGGATCTTTTAATATATACACAGTAAGTAAATTTAAAGACGCTTCTAGAATTTGCTCTTTAGGGGTTAGATACACCACAGTGGCGTAGCGAGCCTAACTCGCGCCCGGGACACAATACCTTTTTAGCGCCCCCCCCCCCCCATTCGAAAATAATATTTTGTATGTAAAATATACAAAATTATTATATTACACTGGTACCAAATTTAAAATATATTTTCCAGAAATCAATTATAATAAAACTATCCAGCAATTTTATGTTTTGAAGACCATTTGGCGCCCCTTTGTGAGTAGCGCCCGGGGCATGATGACCCCCCTTGCTCCCCCCCCTCGCTACGCCACTGATACACCACTGTTTATTTGAACTTGTGATGGGTTATCAAATTTGTCTCATTCTATGATATTATATTATTCTTATTATAAATTTTCTATCAATATTTAATATTGGTTTAAATACCATAATATGATCCGAATCCTCACCCCTTGACTGGTTGAATAGTCGAATTGAAAATATTTTTCCCTTCTTTGTATTCTTAATCAAAATAATCAATTTTCTAATCGAGTTGTAAGTCGCTTTATTTAACTGATTAGATTATGTTTTCTAAAAAAAATCGATTAGCGATTTGTAGATCATGAATCACAGCAATAAAGTGATAATAATGTTCGTTTTCACGTTCGTCTGTTCACTTGCTCTAACAATTGTAAATAATAATGTGAAGGGAGAGATTATTTTATGAATATATGGCAAAAATCAAAAGTCTCTTTGATTGTAAATCAAATTTTAAAGTCTAGAAAAGATAAGTTTATATTTGTTTCTTTTTGCTGGTTGCCCTCCTTCCCGGCGCAGCCGCCGATATTTCAAATATTTTTTTTTTTTAATTTCATTTAAGGGGTTTTTTGGCATCGAAGGCCGGGGGTCTACCCGTCCTCTATCTTGTCAGGTTGGCCCAATAATATTTGAAAAAATATTCAATAATTAGCTGGCGAATTCACACAATTTAAATTACAAAATGTACCAATAAACAAGTAATTTCATCTATTGTATTTCTTTTTATTGAAATTATTTGGTTTTAATCATAGAAATCATCTCCAAAGTCTGGCAACATTTTGACCTGACGTCTTACAATGCATGTATGTATAGTGGCCGGGTTGGAGACATGCACGGAAAAGTTTAGCGGCTTGAATAACTCCTCTGTCTTAAGAGATATAATTATGTTGAATATACGGTTAGAAAGAATGATTCTTCAGCTAAAGTTTTCACCATTTATTTTTTTCCTATCATTTCATTTTACCGCGCGGTGGTAATTTGAAAGTTTAAGCCACTGTAGATTCCGAACGGCTTATCAGATCAGACTAAATGGGATGTCAATTTGTGCAGAAAAAAGAAAAACCCTAATAGACTAAATAAAACAATCGCGATTATTTTTTTTTTTAACATTCACATTTTTTTCCTCATTCACACATTCACACAGTCTTTTCGGCAACTTAGGCCATTTAAGACTTTGATAACCGTTGTAATGAATATATATATCTATTGAGGGTCCAGGCATTCTTATTTAAGCCATTTGGTATCCAAATGCCTAAATAAAATCATCGGACTGCCTGGGGTCCGAACCCGCAACGTTCGGTATACGAGGTTAGCATTTTAACCCCTACACCAAGCCCCGAGGGCAATCTCGATTAAATAACTTTAAAATCAATGTTTACTTTCTCTTACCTCTATATATATAGAGAGAGAAAAGTATTGGATTCATGTCAAAAATTCAATGTCGAGATTTTGATGGATATACACGTTTTGAGATCCCCTGAATCCAAAAAAGTGGTTTTCGCGACATGATCTGTCTGTGTATGTGTGTGTGTCTGGGTTCAATTTAAAGCATGAAGAAATTGAGCTAGGAGGTTGAAATTTTATATTTAAGTTAGACACCCACCTAGGGCGTGAAAATAAGCTTTTAATCAAAATCGGCCAAAAAGTACTAGTACTTTACTGTTGTACTTTTTCAGTTTTTCGATTTTCTCAAAATTCGCTCCAATGATTTTGATTAAAATTCAAAAATCAATTATTTTTTAGATTCTCTTAAATGTATATTCTCATTTTGCGCTCAAAATTGTTGCCACTTTACTCTTGTACTTCATAGAAAAGATAGGAGAAATGGTTAACATGGCAACAAAATATAAATATTTTCCCATGTTTATACATTTGACATTTTGAATTCTAATATATTGGTGGAACTAAATATATCTCCGCACAAAAAATCTGGTGTGTGTCTGGGTTCAATTTAAAGCATGAAGAAATTGAGCTAGGAGGTTGAAATTTTATATTTAAGTTAGACACCCACCTGCGGCCAGTCACACCAGATTTTTTAATAAACATAATTGATTAATTAATAAATTTACTTTTTTCATGTTATTAGAAATTATCATTATTTTTAAATCTATTGGTACGCAAAATTTTTATTATCTATTTTAAAAAAAAGATAAAGTTTGTCCCATTTTACAACGCTTTTTTAATATTTTGTTCAATAATGATTATCATATAATAATTTTCACATTATGACCTTAAAGAAAAGAAGTCAAGTACAATAATCGTTTCTCAGCAAACTTATTCACATAAAAATTTACATTTAATGTTCTTCTTTTTATTGAGTATTAGTAGTTTCAAGAGAATGAATTTTAAAATATTTTTACTCTTTCAAAAAACATTATAATAAAAATAAAGATGCATGCTGTAGGATGAAGATGCATTTTATATACTTTTAAAAGAGTAGGTTAAGTACCTATAAATGATTTTAATATTTTTTCGTAATTTTCTATTCAAATGATGGCTTTCTATAAGAATACTTCTTTATTGAAATGATAATATTATAGTTAAAAAAAAGTGATCACAAGTCAAATCCGACATTGGAAACTTATTATTTATCTTTATCCAGAAATTTTATATTCATCTTTTCTTTCATTTTCCAAAGTAGCTTCTCGCATATTCAAACCTATATTGAGAGATTGATTTTTGGTGAAATTCAAATCTTCGCTTCGCTAACTCGTGGTTCTTGTACATTACTCTTGTCCATTAAATATCTATAAATTATTACAAGGTGTGTGAGGCGAGCATTATTAACTCCTATGAAAGATGTTCCATTTTTTTTACTTTCTCTTACCTCTATATATATGTTAATATATATATATATATATATTAGAGAGAGAGAGAGAGAGAAAGTATTGGATTCATGTCAAAAATTCGATGTCGAGATTTTGATGGATCTTCACGTTTTGAGGTCCCCTGAATCCAAAAAAGTGGTTTTCGCGACATGGT
>JAKCPI010014155.1:0-13834 GCA_023213315.1 Euborellia annulipes | reverse complement strand
ATCTACATTAATTTTTCTGAATGTCATAATATTTAATGAAATCTAGCCCTCGGGTCTCTCATTTGAAAATTTCACAAAAAAGACACGAGGGTTTATGTGCTATTCTCTTTGAGAATTTCAAGAGGACTAGGACTTAGGAGTTAATTTTTTTTTCTTTCATTTTGAATTTATTTTTTCTCTCTCTTATATTATTACATTAATTTTTTTTGCTTAACTCTTTTCTCTATTTTACATAGTCTCTTCCAAGGTGGATGTTCTATTAAATCACCATTCGAGTTTTTTCTTAAATTCCCTTTCAAGGGGCAGTAAACAAATTTGCCTTTTTAAATAATCTATACTTTAGTTTATTATTTTTCCTCTTACTGTTTATATATTTTTCGCTCTCTCATCCGGATTGTGTGTATTTCCTTTTATCTCACTCATCTTTTTCATCCCATTTATACAAAAATCCTTCTTTTAGGCGATTACTAAACAATTCTTATATTAAATTCACTTGTCCAAACACACTGTACTTTTTTATTAATGAAAAAAAAAAAAAAAAAAAAGAAGACAATAGAGAAAAATAAAAAAATGAACTTGCTGACTCAGACAGCTTTACCTTCCTGTTTTATAAATGGAGCGTTCGAATTCAATGGGGTTCTGATCTCTATCAAATTTTGAAGGTGCATCGCTCTAGAGTTATACAATATGTTTAATTAAATCAATGGAGCTAATCACTCGGAATGTTCAATCCTCAGCATTTCAATCACCCCCAACCACTAAAACATCAAACAAGGGGGGTGGGGGCGGATAATAGAAATTGTTGTTTTAGTAACAAATAAGATGCCCAATGAATATTTACTACTGACTATATATGCAGTATACAACCGTATTATGTCGTTGTTTGGAAATTTCCAAAATATTTCAGAATCTATTATCTTGCTATCCTTTCTATCTCTTTTTATTCGATCTCTTATCATTTTCATTCGAAATAAAAGTTTAATTAAAAAAAAAAAAAATTATTAAAGATTTTTATTATAATAGATCGGAGATAAACTACTCTGAAAGTTATTTTTGTTGGAGTTCAAACGAGATTTTTTTTTTTTTGTAAAATATAGACTTATTGTCTCATTTATAAGCAGGACGGAAACTAAAGTGGGTGGCCCCAAAAATTACTATGTAGAATATCTAGATAGATAATATATAGATTAAATCAATAAAGTCACAATTTTATGGTAGCTCTCCTCACTTTACTCTCTTTTTGTGTCAAATATTATTTAAAATAATTTTATTATTAAGACATAGTAATATTTGTGCGAGCTCTATTTTAGAAAGGGTGGGAATTTTCCACATATTTGACAAACATGCAGAAAGAGAGATGTCTACTTTATCTGTCTGTTAGCTGCCATCTTTCAATTCAAATAAAAAAATAACTTCCAACAACTCCACCCTGAGCAAATAATAAATTCTATTGAGTTTTCACCTAACAATTTCTAGGAATTTCAACTTTCACCGGGACTTCGAATTAAATGCTTTATTAAATATTTCATTCTCCAATAGGGTAAAAGGGAACCTTTGGCCTACTTCACCGCAAAGGTTGTGAGTTCGAATCCCGAGGGAGGAGTCTTTCTTTGTTTATACCTCAAACGATGCTCTCTCTTTTCTAAGAATGTTTATTTATTAAAAATCCTCTATAGACATTAATGGGACTTTTTTCAATAATACGATGTTTCTAACTATTCTATTAAAAATTTTCGTGTCATTGGAACTTCACAACGCAAAAGTAAAAAAAAAAATCTTATATTTACACACTAGCGAAGTGAAAATTGTTCGTAAAATTCACGATATTTTTTTTTTTTATTTTTCTCATTCACACTCACATTCACACACACACATTCATACAGTCTTTTCGGCAACTTAGGCCATATAAGACTTTGACGATAACCGTTGTATAAGATAATATCTATTGTGGGGTCAGGCATTTCTATTTACCAGGGGTGTGCCTATGAAACCGCCTTTTACTTTGAAAAATCCTGGCGGCCAGTTTTGGTACTATACAGTCTAGTTATTGAGTTTGTTTGTTTGGTTTATGTCTGTTCTAAGTTTCGAACTCAAAAAAATTCCAATTTCATACTCCCAACATTTTTTTTCACCACGTCAAACATGTCAACCTTTGTTCCTCAACAAAGTGATTTGCGGACGGCGTTGATTTTTTGCTATCATTTGAAAAAAACGGCCGCGGAGTCTCATCGAATGCTTGTAGAAGCTTTTGGCGACTATGCTCTTGGTGAAACACAGTGCAAAGAATGGTTCAAAAAATTCAAGAGGGGAGATTTTGACATTAAGAACGAAGCACGTGGCCGACCGCCCAAAAAGTTTGATGACACCGATTTGCAAGAATTGTTGAATGAAGATTCAACTCAAACACAACAACAATTGGCAGAACAGTTAAACGTGACTCGGGAAACTATTTCCAAGCGTCTGAAAGCTATGGGGAAGATCCAGAAGATCGGGAAATGGGTTCCACATGAACTGAACGAAAGGCAGCAAGAGAACCGAAAAACCACTTGTGAGATGCTGCTCGCCAGATACAAAAGAAAGTCATTTCTTCATCGAATTGTTACTGGAGATGAAAAATGGATCTTTTGAAAATCCTAAGCGTCGAGCATCATGGGTATCTCCAGGTGAGCCATCAACATCGACTCCAAGACCAAATCGATATGGACGAAAGACAATGCTTTGTGTTTGGTGGGATCAGAAGGGAATTATCTATTACGAACTCCTGAAACCTGGCGAAACTGTCAATACGGAACGTTATCAACAGCAAATGGTGAAATTGAACCAGGCTATACGCCAAAGAAGACCAGAATATCAAAAAAGGCAGCACAAAGTCATCTTGTTGCACGACAACGCTCCGTCACACGCTGCAAAACGAACCAAAGAAACCATTGAAACGTTTGGGTGGGAAATTCTCACACATGCGGCTTATTCCCCAGACTTGGCCCCAACGGACTATCACTTGTTTTCATCTTTGGGTCACGCTTTGAGGGAGCAGCAGTTCACAGATTACGAAAATGTTGCCAAATGGCTCGATGAATGGTTTGCCTCGAAAGAAGACGAGTTTTTTTGGAGAGGGATTCATAAGCTCCCTGAAAGATGGGAGAATTGTATTGCTAACGAAGGAAATTACTTTGAATAAAATATCTTTTTTCACTTTTATAAAATATGTGTTTATGTGCGCACCTCTAAAGGTCGGTTTCATAGGCACACCCCTGGTAAGCCATCTGGTAACCAAATGGCTTAAATAAAATCATCGGACTGCCTGGGTCCGAACCCGCGACGTTTGGTATAGGACAGGGGTGGGCAAATACTTTTAAGCGCGGGCCAAAATGAAATTTTCAAAATGTCTCCCGGGCCGCAGGACTATACCGCGTACGCTTTCCACACCCGAATGTTTTTGGTGGAGTTTTTTCCCTGCCCAAGAAATTTTTTTGGCAAAAACACTATAAGTATCATTTTAAAGGATTTGGACAAAGAAATTTGACAGTTAATACCCTGGTAGGAATTTCCAATGCTGACAATTGGCCGAACCTTGGGCCAGTTGTCATCAGTTGTCATTTGCCAAGCCTTGAGTAGTGGCCATTGGGCCAAGCCTGGTCCGAGGCTTGGCCCAATGGTATTATATTATTAAACCGATCCTTGGGAAGACGAATAGACCAAGCCTGGTCCGAAGCTTGGCCCAATGGTATTATATAATTAAATCGAGCCTTGGAAAGTCACCAATGGACCAAGCCTGGTCTATTATAATAGATAATAGTAATAATAAATTGTCTTACTTGGGTGTACATGCGAACAATTTGTGCCCACTAAAATACGAGTATGTCCCGTAATTTTTAAAGAAAAATGAAAGATTATAATCGAACAGACCTAGTATGCTTGCATACATAAAAGTAGGGATATGGTTACGGCTGTTCGAAATTATAATACTCTCTATTATTTATATACTGTATTTCATTATTTATATGCACTCTACGCACACTAATACTGTTGATTTCAACAAAATCGCATAAAAGGGATTTTTCAACGGGCCGGATAAAGTAAGCAAAAGGGCCGGATCCGGCCCGCGGGCCGGCTTTTGCCCACCTCTGGTATAGGAGGTAGGCGTGAAAATTCACGATAGAAAAAGATTAGGATATGTTGAATATTTTCTCGTAAATAACAACTTTGCCTAGCTTTTTCGCACATGAGCGATTCATTCTTTTTTTTAGCTGAAGGGATACAGCATTTCATGAAAGAAAACGAACATGCCATTCATTCATTGTATGTAAAAAAGTTCCACTTCAAATATTTAACTAGCTAGAATTTTATAATTATTTTTCAAACTAAAATTTTTGTGAAGTACTTATTAAATGACCATGTTTTATCGAAACAACTCGTTGTTAGTTCTTAACTTGAAAGTTTAATTATTTTATAAAATCAAATTGAGCCCTTAAAATGTATTAAAATAATAAATTAAATTTTTTTACATTTTTGTGAATAGGCCTATATCTTTGCTTGTGGATCTAATCTCCCTAAACCATATTTTCAATATAAAATTAGAGTACCGAATATTATTTTATTTATTTATACTACTAAGGCTATTAGATTTTACAAATATATAATTAATTAAATAAAAAAGACTACCGACTGACCTTCATGTCCCACCATGTTTGCCGTAGTTCAGCAGTACTTGACCCTACTTAACACGAATGACCTATGTACAGTGAGGGATAATATTAAGTCCCACCCATGCGCTTTCTATTCTTCTATTATTTCAGTGTTTTTAAAAAATATTATATATTTTTTTAATGGAAACTTTCATGGTTCAAGCCTAGAAAATTTCCAATAAAGACTTTCATTTTCTTTTTCAAAAACAATGAAATAATCACAAGTAGAAAACGCATGGGTGGGACTTAATATTGTCCCTCACTGTACTGTCCATTTTTTTTCTTCTGGACCCACCGGGTTGAAGTTTTTTTTTTTTTTTTTCTTGTATTTACCAATCGCAACTTTTCCTCACTATAGCAACTCTGAATTCAAAACTAGACTTTTTTCGATCCACCCTAATGAATAGCCTATATAATATTAAATACAATCGCATTGTTTTGATTTAGTTTGAGTTTCTGCTCGCGTTTTTGTTATTTATCAAGGTCTTGCTTTTTTACACTCTTAAAAAAAAATTTTAGTTGAAATGAAAGAGCTAAGACCCCACTCAGGCAAAACACGTCATCGAATATTGATATCTTTTATAAGTATATAGAAATAAAATGGTAAACCAGAAGAAGCTTTGCATGCTTCGATTTTTTTTTTTTTTTTCATTTAAAAGGTGAAAAGTCAATCGATCCTGGATCCATTTTCTCATTTCTCATCAATCAATTTTTTTTTCTTTTTCCATTTATTTAAAAAAATCCATTAAAATGGGATTTTTTTGGTTAAAGAGAGATAGAGAGATCGGTCTTCTTTCTATTTTTAATGTAAAAAATTTCTACCCGATTGCTCAGACAAGAAACAAATTTTCAATTTAAATTGGTAAAAAAATAACATCAAATTTCAAAATTACCGTCGATTAAATAAAAAAATACCCCATTTAGGCCTATTATTATATTTTACTTCCCTTCTCGAATTCCTGCCTTTTAAACAAATTATTGAAATACTTTAACATTAGATAAAAGATAAAATAGAGTGAGAATTTAATATCTCTTATCTTACACGAGAATATTTTTTTTATAAGGTAAAATATTTTGTTTCCTAATAAAGAGATAGAAAATTTAAAGAATTTATAATTAGGAATTTATTTATATTTAAAAAAAATAAAATATTTGACACTTTCCATAATATCTAATACTATTAAACGAGAAATGCACGTTTGTTTGTTTGTAAGCACATCAGTTAACGAAAAACGGCTCTAACCATTTTTTTTTTTTCAAATTTTAAATATATACTATTTCCAGCAAAAATATGAAATTGTGGTGACTGTTGCTTTTCTCTGTTATAAAAATATAAACAAAAATCATAAATAAAAAATCTGGTGTGACTGGCGCACCAACTTTCTCTTACCTTCGGTAATCAAAAGTTGTGTTCTGTGCTTGTCACACCAGATTTTTTGTGTCGACATGTATTTAGTTCCCGACAGTACGGAACATTTGAATTCACTTGTCAGATGTAAAATTTATAAGTGTGGGAAAATATTTATATTTTGTTACCATGGCAACCATTTTTCCTATCTTTCCTATGAAGCACAAGAGTAAAGTGGTCTTTAGAAGATTTCAATTGCAAAATGAGAATATACATTTTAAAGAGCATCTAAAAAATAATTGATTTTTGAATTTTAAAAAAAATCGTTGGAGCAAATTTTGAGAAAATCGAAAAAAACTGAAAAAGTACTTCAGTAAAGTACTAGTACTCTTTGGCCGATTTTGATTAAAAGCTTATTTTTCCGGTCCCGGGGGTGTTTAACTTATATATAAAATTTCAGCCTCATAGCTCAATTCCTTCATGCTTAAAATTGACACACACCGACACACACAGACAGAAGACCATGTCGCGAAAACCACTTTTTACTTTCTCTTAGCCTATATATGAAATATATAGAGAGAGAAAGTATTGCGATCATGTCAAAAATTCGATGTCCAGATTTTGATGGATATACATGTTTTGAGGTCCCCTGAGTCCAAAAAAGTGGGTCCCGCAAATTGGTCTGTGTGTGTGTGTGTGTGTGTGTCTGTGTGTCTGTGCGTCTGTGTGTCTGTGTGTGTGTAACGATTTTTTTAGCATGAAGGAGTTGAGCTACCGGATTGAAATTTTATATTTAACTTAGGTACCTTTGAAGAATCTCAAAATAAGCTTTTGAACAAAATCGGCCAAAAAGTACTAGTACTTTACTGATGTACTTTTTCAGTTTTTTTCGATTTTCTCAAAATTCCCTCCAAGGATTTTTTTTAAAATTCATAAATGAACTATTTTTTAGATGCTCTTTAAAATGTATATTCTCATTTTGCCGTTGAAATCTTCTGAAGACCACTTTACTCTTGTTCTTCATAGGAAAGATAGAAATGGTTGCCATGGTAACGGAATTTAAATCTTTTTCTTTTTATTAGATTAAAAATCAATTATTATTTAAATTCCCATTTTCTTTTAAATTTATTTGTGTCTTTAATTGTTTCAAAGAAAACATATATGTCTCTCTCTCACTTGCAAACATTATCGTCTCTCTCTACTCTTTTTAAATTCCCTTTCCACCTTATCTTCGCATAGGAACAATGTTAATTTCCTATAGGGATTTGTATGTTAATTTCGATTCAAAAGGGGGTCCCCTTTAGAACTTTTTACGCATTTAAAATTTTTTTTTCCAATTCTTATGAAATTTGGTATTTATTTACGATTCTATATTGTGTATAAAATGTCCAAATATGAGATTAAAATTTTGAAAAATAACCATAGTTTATTTCAAGCAGTCAACATTTAAAATGCAAGTTTGAAACTAAGGTGCTATCGGAAACTAAATATATCTCGACACAAAAAATCTGGTGTGACCAGCACGGTGCACAACTTTCTCTTACCGAAGGGTAAGAGAAAGTTGTGTGCTGTGCGCCAGTCACACCAGATTTTTTGATTCAGGGACCTCAAAACGTGAAGATCCATCAAAATCTCGACATCGAATTTTTGACATGAAACCAATACTTTCTCTCTATATATATATTACATATATACATAGGTAAGAGAAAGTAAAAAAAAATACTTTATTTAATTAATTTTAAACTGGTAACCGTTGGCTCTAGTTGAAACATTATGCTTTAATAGGAGAATTACAGAGTTTTCTGTTTCAATAATATTTTTAATTTGATATTAACACTTTATAGTATTTCGACACCATATGTCATCTTCAGAAGCGAAATACATACTGATGATACATATGGTGTCGAAATACTTATAAAGTGTTAATATCAAATTAATATATTATTGAAAGCAGAAATAACCTTGTTGAACTCCCAAACAAAAAAAAAAAAAAAAAAGGAATATTAAATTGTTCTTGTAAAATTGTTGAATATTTATGACTTAAAATAAAAGCGTGGGGCGCTTGCTTCAAAGGTATTCCGAGGCTCTAAGTATATACAATTCCTTAAGCTATCAGTGTGCGCCCCACGCTTTTATTTTAAGTCATAAATATTCAACAATTTTAACAAGAACAATTAAATTATTTCTCTCTTTTTAGTTCAATTTAAATAAAAGCATTTTTTTTAAAGTTTTTTTATTATATTTTTATTTTAAACTTTTTTAGTCTTTTTTATTATAAAGTATTAAAAAAATATTATTATAAAGTATTAAAAAAAAAAGAAGGCAGGATGCGTGAAATAAAGTACCACATTAGTTTAGTATATTTTGATAAAAATGGGCATATCATTGTTGTCATCAAAAATGACACTTAAATATCAAATTGTCCTCGGGGCTTGGTGTAGAGGTTAGCGTGCTAACCTCGTATACCAAAAGTCGCGGGTTCGGACCCAGGCAGCCCGATGATTTTATTTAAGCCATTTACCAGATACCAAATGGCTTAAATAAGAATACTAAATTCATAAATAACGGTTATCGTCAAAGTCTTAAATGGCCTGAGTTGCCGGAAAGATTGTGAATGTGTGGTACTGTGAGTGTGAATGAGAAAAAAAGTGTGAATGTTTAAAAATAAAAAAATAAAATAAAGTTTTTGTTCTTTGCTGTCTGCCTTCATCTACATGTTCCTGTTAATTATTAATCAGCCATTAATTTCTTCTTTTCTTTATTAATCTTATTATATATCATTTATAAAAGAATATAAATATACGCCAGGTACTAGGCTAATAGAGGATCTGATAATACCGGTTAGGCTAGACTGCCATCTTTTGCAAGAGTGCTCAACTATTTGACAGTTAATTTTTAAATAAATCATCTAAACGTACTTTAAATTTTTCTTAATTAATATGTGATTAATAATAATAATAATAAATTGATTTTTAATTAAAAAAAAATTTAAAAATTATAATTTTTTGCCCCAATAATCACTTATAAATTTAATTCACTTTAAAAAAGAAAAAACTGCATTGAAAATTCCTTATAATAGTCTAGTTTTTTTTAATTATTAATTAATTAAATTAAATGCTTTTATTTAACTTACTCTTTCAAGGTCACCAAATTTGGAGTCTTTGCTTAGGGCACTTCCCGATGAGCAAGAGGTGTGAAATTTGATATTTAAGGCTCATTTTTAGGGACACCCTTTGTAAAAAATTTTTCACCAAAATAGGCTAAATTAATGTGGTACTTTATTTGAAACCTCACGTAAACAAATCTATCTTTCAACAAGCCTTCCCGATGAGCTAAAGGTGTGAAATTTGATATTTAAGGCTCATTTTTAGGGACACCCTTGTAAATTCTTCACCAAAATAGGCTAAATTAATGGGTACTTTTATTTGAAACCTCACGCAAACAAATCTATCTGAAGCCTTCCCGATGAGCTAAATAGTGGAAATTATATTTAAGGCTCATTTTTAGGACACCCTGTAAATTTTTTCACCAAAATAGGCCAAATTAATGTGGTACTTTATTTGAAACCTCACGCAAACAAATCTATTTTCAAAAGCCTTCCCGATGAGCTAGAGGTGTGAAATTTGATATTTAAGGCTCATTTTTAGGGACACCCTTGTAAAAAATTTTTCACTAAAATAGGCCAAATTAATGTGGTACTTTATTTGAAACCTGACGCAAACAAATCTATTTTCAAAAGACTTTCCGATGAGATAGAGGCGTGAAATTTAATACTTAAGGGTCATTTTTGGTGACAACAATGATGTGGATATTTATATCAAAATAGTCCAAACTAATGTGGTACTTTATTTGAAACCCTACACGAATTAATCTATTTTGAAGACTTCCCTGAGCTAGAGTTGTGTAATTTGATATTTAAAGGGTAATTTTGATGACAACAATTGCCTGAAGCTTTTTATCAAAATAGTCCAAACTAATGTGGTACTTTATTTGATGCCTCCGCTTCCTGCCTTCTTTTTTTTTTATTTAATACTCTATCTATAATAAAAAAGACTAAAAAGTTTGAAATAAAAATATAATAAAAAAAAACTTTTTAAAAAAATGCTTTTATTTAAATTGAACTAAAAGAGAGAGAAATAATTTAAATTGTTCTTGTTAAAATTGTTGAATATTTATGACTTAAAATAAAAGCGTGGGCGCTTCAAAGATATTCCGGAGGCTTCCCTTAAGCTACGGAATCAATTGAGCGCCCACGCTTTTATTTTAAGTCATAAATATTCAACAATTTTAACAAGAACAATTAAATTATTTCTCTCTTTTTAGTTCAATTTAAATAAAAGCATTTTTTTAAATTTTTTTTTATTATATTTTTAAAGTACTGTACGTTTAGAGTGCCACTCCTACTTTCCCTAAAAAATAATAAATAAATATGCATACCTCCGGTGGGGGGAGAAAGGCACAAACATTGGAAGAGGTCATCCTGAGCCGATGGACATTTGCCTTCCCTCGTCCAGGTCTGGGAGTCTTTGAAAGGGGATTTCCAGAGAGATCGATCGCCAATAGATGAAACACGGGGAAGAGGAGACTCGTTAAAATTGATAGGCTCTTCCAAAATTGAAAAGAGAACATTACTGTAATGTATAATTATTTCCAATTAAATTAATTAGCGATCTATTCATTGGTTTAAATATTTTAATCTCCTCAATTGAATTGATAGTACCAAGTCGATGCGAAGAAGATTTTCCAGGGGATGAATCTAAAAAAAAAAAAAAGATCAGATAGAGTGTCCTATAATTTATTTTTTAAATATTTTCACTCAATAAACATTTGCACGAAAACATCTCAGATCTTAAGCTCACCTTGATAAACATAAAAGAGAGAGATTATTTAATTAGTATGATTTTTTAATATACTTCTCATAAATATTTAAATATCTTAAAAGAATGGAAGGAGGTAGCAGCCAGGAAGGAGTGTCTCCAAAACAATGAAACTCCCAGATATTCGCGACGTTTCGGTCCAAATTTATTTGACCATCATCAGGCAATCAGGCTACAATAGATTTTTATTCATAATTAACATCATTAACAATTAAAACATTAAAATGGTTGTTATTTTTAATTTTTTTACTTACAGTTGTCATATGTAAATTTATATAAATATATTTAATCATATGTTGCTTCGGACTTGTTAATGACATTAAAATTTTGCTCATCTGCAATCGAAGGCTTAGATATGTGAGGAAGTAATGACAATTTTTTTCCAAACATTTGTCTTTATATATAATTATCAAAGTGGCCCCGATTATCTATCAATTTCTAATCTTTTTTTACTGCTAATTTTGCTATTTCTTCTTTTCAGTTATTCCGAGTGATGGACATTTATTTATGCGTTGAATTATCAAATGTTAATTTCTACAACATTAAATTTATAACCGATCTTATATAAACTTTTTTATTTAAATTATATTACTGATTTCAATTTTCAAAATTCTTTTTTATAAAACAATTAAGAAAACATCTCACGCCCTATATCACACAAGATTGATGTATAGGTATTGCTTAGGCCTATGCAATCCATTTGAAAATTTATGGCCTTTTGTCCGGCCATTTTTATAAATAATTTTTCGGCAAAAAGTCTCTTATCAAGGTTGTCAATCGAGATCAGTACTTTTGCGTTATCAAAGTCAAAGGAGTGCCCAAGCTCAGTGGAGTGGGTACTCAGACCGGTGTTAGTTTTTTTATTGTTAACGCTAAGTCGGTGTTCATAAATTCTTTGTTTAAAAAACCTAGATGTTTGTCCTATATATAAGCTAGTATTGGGTGCACAATCTAAACATTTAATCATGTATATTATATTTTTATATAATTCTATAGGGGTCTTATCTTTATTATTGAACAAGAAGGAGATGTTCGTACTAGTTTTATGTGCAATCTTAATTTCAACGTTTTTGAAAAGTTTTTTAATTTTTTCGGACACTGTAGGTATATAAGTGACGGTATGATAAATATTTATATCAGCTGCATCCCACGAAATTATTTTTTAGATGTGTTTTGATGAATACTTGGATTTCCCTATAATTATTATTAATCACACTAATTTTTATCCTTTGGAAAGATTTTAAAGAAGGTTTAGAATATGTCTTTTTCCCAATTATTTTAGTTTTTTAAAGATAAAATTTATTTGCAACTAAAAGGGCTTCCCATGGGAGGGTCATTAAGTCCTATTGCGGCAGAAATAGTAATTCACAAATTTTATGAAAAATGCGTTAGGCCTCTGAATTTATTGTTCTATTTGCAATATGTGGACGATTCAATTGCCTGCGTTCCTGAGAATGCTGTTTCTGAGATCTTGGACGGGTTCAATGAGTTCCACCCCAACATCAAGTTCACTTATGAGACGGAGAGGGAAGGAAAAATCTCTTTCTTAGATTTAATGATTGTAAGGAGGGACAGTGGTTCACTGGCATTTGATATTTTTAAAAAATCGACTGACAGTGGAAGAATAACAAATTACTACTCAAATATCCCCTTCCTATATAAGATAAATAGTTTTAACTATTTTCTTAGAAGAATCTACAATCTGGGTGATAACGAATTCATTAATAAAAATTTGACTAATTTTAAAGAGATGGCCTTGTCCAATGGATATCCGAAACATATTGTTGATAGATTAATTAATGATTATAGGGAAAAACAACGTACCCCAAAAACACAGCTAAACACATCTCCCCAGAGCAGTACTGATGTAAATATTTATCATACCGTCACTTATATACCTACAGTGTCCGAAAAAATTAAAAAACTTTTCAAAAACGTTGAAATTAAGATTGCACATAAAACTAGTACGAACATCTCCTTCTTGTTCAATAATAAAGATAAGACCCCTATAGAATTATATAAAAATATAATATACATGATTAAATGTTTAGATTGTGCACCCAATACTAGCTTATATATAGGACAAACATCTAGGTTTTTTAAACAAAGAATTTATGAACACCGACTTAGCGTTAACAATAAAAAAACTAACACCGGTCTGAGTACCCACTCCACTGAGCTTGGGCACTCCTTTGACTTTGATAACGCAAAAGTACTGATCTCGATTGACAACCTTGATAAGAGACTTTTTGCCGAAAAATTATTTATAAAAATGGCCGGACAAAAGGCCATAAATTTTCAAATGGATTGCATAGGCCTAAGCAATACCTATACATCAATCTTGTGTGATATAGGGCGTGAGATGTTTTCTTAATTGTTTTATAAAAAAAGAATTTTTGAAAATTGAAATCAGTAATATAATTTAAATAAAAAAGTTTATATAAGATCGGTTATAAATTTAATGTTGTAGAAATTAACATTTGATAATTCAACGCATAAATAAATGTCCATCACTCGGAATAACTGAAAAGAAGAAATAGCAAAATTAGCAGTAAAAAAAGATTAGAAATTGATAGATAATCGGGGCCACTTTGATAATTATATATAAAGACAAATGTTTGAAAAAAATTGTCATTACTTCCTCACATATCTAAGCCTTCGATTGCAGATGAGCAAAATTTTAATGTCATTAACAAGTCCGAAGCAACATATGATTAAATATATTTATATAAATTTACATATGACAACTGTAAGTAAAAAAATTATAAATAACAACCATTTTAATGTTTTAATTGTTAATGATGTTAATTATGAATAAAAATCTATTGTAGCCTGATTGCCTGATGATGGTCAAATAAATTTGGACCGAAACGTCGCGAATATCTGGGAGTTTCATTGTTTTGGAGACACTCCTTCCTGGCTGC
>JAKCPI010014154.1:0-96557 GCA_023213315.1 Euborellia annulipes | reverse complement strand
AAAATTCATTAGGCTTCTGTGAAGGTGTGTTTGTATGTTTATAGCCCTAAATTATATTAAAAATATATACGATAGTAAATCCAAGGCATAATAAATCATGAATTATATAATTTTAAATTTGTATTTAAATTTGTACTAATTATTTAAATAATATAATTAAGGAATTCTGTTGTGTATTGAATGGAATGAATGTGTCTACGGATGAGTCCTGTCATATATCAAAAATAACCTTATTAATAATTGTATCTATCAATATATTTGATTAAAATATTAATATTTATTTATTTATAAATGCTACTCACACATTTGAGAAGAAAATTTCGATGAGAATATTGAAGGCAAGGAGAGAACACAACACAACAAAAAAAAATTAAACGTCAGAATATCACAAGACCAATTTCAACTTGAAGCAACGAGTATAGAAAAAGAGCAAAGAGTATCTATGAAGGCATAGAGTTTAGAAAAGAGAAAAGAAGCTGGCATGAAGACAATAACTTTTGATCAGGAATTTTAAAAAATTAATTAAATAATACAAATACCACTATTATAATAAATAATAAAAAAATAAATTAAATAAAATAAAAATATATTTTTGAGGAATAGAATAATAGAATATAATTTAATCTATCAAAACATACTAGGCATTCCTATAATACAGTATATAGCCTATAATGCATATATGTATAGGAGTATAATTTAAATAGTAAAAAAAAAATATTTTCGGCCCAGAGCTTGTAAAGTATCCTAAGCTCAAGAAGAGAGAAAATAATCTATTGGCATTTAGACTTCATTGAAAGAGAATTTCGGGGTTGGGAGCTAAAATTTTAAAAAGTCGCAAAAATAAGGGCCACCCTAAGCCAGACACAAGTACCGGTATTGTGTGACACAAGTATTGGTGATTGCCTTTCGTACACGAAACAGCCGGAAAATTTTTTTTGTTAGGTCATGAGAATTTTTGCCTTAAACGCAAAACTTTTCCCTCAAATATGAAAACTTAATTGAACTCTAAAGGGTCTTATTGTTTATTATTTATTTAATTTTTAATAAAAAATTGGATAATCTTATTAAAAAAAAATTATTTTATTCGATATATAAATAAAGTACAAATATCTCTTTCTCTCTTTAGTGATAGAAATTTTTTTATCAATGAATTTAAATTACTTCATTATTCATCATCCAGAGAATCGATGAAAGAACATAAATATTCAGCTAACTCTTTAAAAACTTTGGATTTGGTTGGGTTTATATTGTATAACCCTTATCCATTATAGAAAAATCTGATGTGACTATCGCACAGCACACAACTTTTTCTTACCTTCGGTAATCAAAAGATGTGTTCTGTGCTTGTCACACCAGATTTTTTGTGGGGTGCCTAACTTAAATATCACAGACAGACCATGTCGCGAAAACCACTTTTTTGGATTTAGGGGGCATCAAAACGTGTATATCCATCAAAATCTCGACATCGAATTTTTGACAAGAATCCAATACTATATACTAGTAATTTAATTTTATATAATTAAAAAAATCCCAAAATAGGATGAGTAATATTTTTAGTTGAACTGATCAAAACTCACATGAGGCATATCTAAAATTTTTAATTTGCACACAAACCTCTTTTGAGATTTTTGTTCTTGCATTCAAAATATCAATTTCTTTATAGACTGGCCTTTTTTAGTCCGAGAACACGATAAAATATATTGATTTTACCCATTCAATACTAATAGATAAGAGAAAATAAAATAAACGATCGGATTTGTTTAAATTGGGTTCATTAAATTTGATTTGAATTCAATAAAATTCGATTTCTAAACTCGCACTTTCCATCCACTTCCTCTCTGACTGAGCATTTTCATTTCGTTATCGTCATTAAAATTCCAAATCCTCTTTATTCCATCAAAAAGTTAATATTCGGAATATAGCTACTCTATATATATAGTAAATTTACTGATGGCATAAATGTATTTTCGCCAAAGTTTGTAATTTAAGTATCACCTTTTTTTTATAACTACCTCTCTCCCTTTTTAAAACTTTTTTTACATATGTGAATAACTTTTTTTTTACTCTGGCATTTTTATTGATTTAATAATCTAAAATGGACTCATTTAACTAAACAAGTCCTCTTCTTTATATACCAGTATAACAGCAGGAAGTATTATAATCAATACAATTTTAAAAATTTTACTAAAACAAAATAAATTTAGACTTGTTTTGGGCCCTCGGGGCTTGGTGTAGAGGTTAGCGTGCTAACCTCGTATACCAAACGTCGCGGGTTCGGGCCCCAGGCAGTTCGATGATTTTATTTAAGCCACTTGGATACCAAATGGCTTAAATAAGAATGCCTGGACCCCATATATGTATATTAAATCTATAACGATTATCGTAAATGTCTTATATGGCCTGAGTTGCCGAAAAGACAGAGTGAATGTTTGGTGAGTGTGATCTGAGGTTAAACATGTGTTAACAAATTCGGTTGAATTGATTTTTATAAAATTTTATTTAAACAGGGAAAAAATATTCTTTAATAAGTTGTGGTATAGATCAGGGTTGGGCAGGATCGCGATCCTTTTGAATTTGAAATGAGAAACGATTCAGAATCTTCGGATCTGGATCGAAATCCATTTTTTTTTTTGAGAATCATGGAACTGGATCAAAATTATTTTTTCTCTCTGTATCCAGGATCGGATCGATACTTTTCGAAGGATTAGCAATCTTGGATTTTTGCGATCCCTTTCAAAGAATATTTTTTACTTTTTAATAAATATGTATATCCTTTTACGTAATTCATTCAAACGCTTAAAAATCAAGTCCGAATTTTCGGATCGCGGATCTGGATTTGATTAGAACCGCCCTTTTTCTAAATCGGATCAGATTGTCCGAACTGTCCGGATCTCCAAATCGGACAGCTTATCTTTTTGCAGCAGTTAGATCGGATTAGTGATTCGGATCGTCCGAACTGTCCAGATCACCTAATCCTTTTTAAAGAATTTTGCCCATTCCTGGTATACTAGGGGTAGATATCTTTTGGGTTTATTGCTATAGTCAAAGTCACTGCTATGCTTACCACCAATGTTACTAGATTTAGGGCCGGGTACTTCATGTATGGGTAGTTAACATAGTTCCAAATTGGATATTAGAAAATATTCAAATAATCATCTTCAACACCTTGCCATATATCCTAAAAATATAAAATGAATAATAGCAAAAAAAGGATAGATTGCATATAGTTTCTGTCATTTTTATTCGTGAAGTTAGGATGCTGGTGCCAGGCTTGTGTTTCTAATATCACCCTTTTGTTATATCTTAAGCAGAACTTTGGGTCGTCGCTAACTTAACAGAGATCTGGGCTAAAAATTCAACATATATCCATATATGTCCATATCTGTCCTTTAACTCAGCCAACACCGCAAATAGCCGATTACTTAAAACAAGATTGCGGAGTGGCCTCAAACAGTTTTTAAGATTCAGCTTCAAATAACTCCACATTACATGTATATTTATAATTTTTTGTGAATTTTAGCTTTATATTCCATTCCTCAAGGGTTGATTAAACATTTTTTTAAATATTCATATCAAACGGAATAAACAATTAGATCTAAAAGAGAATATTTATATCTGAAAAGGTCTTTTATGTTCAATGGTAATTTTTTGTTATCTATCAATGGAGTTAAACCTTATAATTTAATTTTTGTCATTGAATTTTTATTTTGTTGTATTTGTTCATGTTGTTTATTGTTGAATTTTTTTTTTTTAATTCTTTAGACGTCCATCAATGTCGTTTTATCAAACATTTCATCTGTCTGATGTTTAAAATGAAAATTTTAGAAAAAAAAACAAAACATTATACACAAACTTTATACATTTATATAAAGTCAATATCAATTAAACAGTTGATTGAAAATAAATACTGGCAATATTCGAAAATTAAATCAATTCTTTTGTTTTTCCTCTCAATTTATTCTAATAAAAAAAAATTATCTTTTTTTTTATTTTATTTAAATAGGTATTTAAAATTATTGCGATGATATCGATAAAATTTATCTTCTTAATCTTTGTCATTTTTCTCTTGATTTTGGTACAGATGAGATCAAAAGAAGAAACAAACTGGCTCGTCATACACGATTTGATAAGGGCGAGGGAGAAAACTGTCATGAAGGTGATAGGATAAATGCCTTAACTTGGATAATTCATTCGTGTTCACCATCCATGTCTAATCAATAAATGTTAACTTTCTAATAAGCAATTTTAAATATCTTCTAAATATATGAACAGAAGTATCGCCACTGGGTGGAACTAGAAATAACGATTAGTTCATTAGCTAGAAATATAAACGCAGGAGGAGTTAGAGATAGGAAATAATGTAACTTCACGAGATGGCTAAGGCCAGAGACCGGTTTGGTTTGAAGTGTGTGTCTTGTGCACGTGTGCGGGTAAATAAACGGGGAATCCCATTAGGTATTATAACTAACGAATAATAATAATCAAAAATTTGTCTAAAATAATCAGATATTTAAAATTTATGATCTAAGTCTGTAATTATATTGTCTCCTTACCTTTCCTCTCTCCTCAGAAAATTATTTTTTAAATAATTATATATTTAAGAAAAAAATTACTAAGGAAATTAATTTAAAAAATTATTTTTTATTTCGCCGTCAAAAGAATTTTTTTTTTTTTGGGGCAATTTAAAGAATAGTAGGTTTTGTGGTAATTTATGAATGAATAGAAACCCGAGGGTAGCTTAATGGTTGGGGCGTAGGCTTAATTTCTCTTCGCTCCCTTCTTTCAAATTCTAATTCCTTACTATACTCAACTTTTTTTTTTTTGAAGTTCTAAGAAAAAACCCCCCTCGTCTATATTTTTAAGGGATTCGCATAGTTCACGTCTTTCTTCTCTTTATCTATCGACAAAAAAAAAGCACTTGAGCTGATTAAAGTAACTTTTTACATTATTTATTTATAAAGAGAAAAAGAGATCTCGGTGAGATAGATATATCTAGAATATCTTTAGATAATTAACTATTCAATTATTATCAATAAATAAAAATTTCGTTTATAACTATTTTTAATATTAATAATTTAGTTGAATTCTAATGCACATTAGATTCTACTTTATGAGGATAATTTTTTTTCCTGTTTTTCGATTTTTGTTCCGAATAATTCCTCTGAAATGTGGTGTAGTGAGTTTAAAAAAAAAAAACTTTTTTAAGTGCACTTTGGCAATGCCTTAAGTGTGAATTGAGTTTTATACAAGGTCTCTTCTTTTTTCTGGCCTATCATATCTAAGTTTTTTTTTTTTTGAAAATTTATTGAGAGGCTTCTTAACTTCACCATTAGTTCCAAACTTTTGGCAAAAATTTAATTTTAACTTACGTCTCAAATGCTTATTAATTAAATTGTAAAAAATTAAGATGTTAATAACAAAGCATACAATACGATTACATACAATAAATACAAGGCATAATTTTTAAAAGAATTTATATTTTCTTGAAGAATTATGTATATGTGAGTTAAGTTACATTTTTTTTTATTAAGTCTTTTTCGGTATCTATGGCGATTTAGTCCCCATCCCTATTTTTTTTTTAATGATTGGTAGCTAATTCAATTGAAATAAATTTTTCTCGCTTGTGACGGCTTGCAAACCTGGTACAGTGAAAGCCACAATTAAGTCCCCACCTGATAGCTTTAGCCTTAAGTATATGGTATAATATATGGTAAATGGTGAAATAATTTTAAATTTGAAAAGGTAAAATAAAATCATCTGTACCAGATTTTACGTTTTACCTTTTCGGTCGTTAAAATTATTTCACTATATACTATATACTTAAAGCTCTAGCTATCAGGTGGGGACTTAATTCTGGCGCTCACTGTACCACTGGCTCGTTAAGTTAAAATTAATTTTTATTTTTCGTTCAAAGAGTCGAATCAGAAATCCTCCCGATAAAACCTTAAAAAAAAAACATTCGGTCACCTCGCGTCTTTTTAAGACTATCATTATTACATTTGTCAAAACTCTAGCCTCTTGGCCACGGGAGGGAGGTGGGGGGAGTATATAGGAGGCCATATATCCTGCACATTTATATGAGATGAGCGTTAAGGTAGGATTTATGTTATAAGATAAGAATATTTTTCGTGATATCACGCTCCTTTTGAAACTTAATTTTTATATTTGTCTAAAATTCAATTCTTTTAAATTTTGAAGAGGGAGAACGAACTACTAACCAACCACCCTGGATGAAATATGAGACTTTTTTTTCTCTATTAGGCAAAGGGTTCAAAATATTTTCCTCTGTAAAAACTGTAATTACAATTCGTGTTGTTATAATGTTTGAATACAAAAATATTTTTTTTTTTTACTTTGGAATTCTTTAAATAAAAAAAATAATTCATAGCGAATATGTAAATTCTCGAACAACTTGACATTCGAATGAATGGCATTTGTTGTTGTTGAGGAATTCCAAAACAAACCCCACCATCCATCCGTGCTACTCTCTAGCTGTAAAATTCTCAACACAACATGCAAAAGATATAAAAGTTAAAGGGAAAAGGGCAGTCTAATTTATTTTAATGACCCAGGCCTCAGGTCCGTGACCGGGTCATTATGGGGTCATTTCATGGCTCTCTGCACCAAGGGCCAGAGCCAAACAACCCCTCAGCTTCATTCTTTCAATCCCTTCTTTTCGCCTACCCCGAAACCTCACTCTCGCTCTCTTACGACTTTGAACCACTTGTTATAATCACAAACAAGCAACCTATATATAGCCAGTTTCCATCCAGTCGGAAAACTGATTTAATCTTTCTTCAATAGCGTACTTGTTTAAGAACTGTGAGAAAACTCCAAAAATCTCATTAAATAAAATCAATATAGATTTTTTTTTTGAAAATTCAATAGTAGGTAAGTAAAAGAAGCTTACGAAGGGAAAACACTGAATTTGGGTGGCAAAAAAGTAGAGTAGCATATATAAAAAAAAAAACGTCCAGATGGCGATAAATTTCTCAGGAAGATAGAGAAAGAGTAAAGGAATAAAAAGGGCATCCAAGGGTGGGATGAAAGAGGTTCATCCACACTCTAACCATTCACTAAAATTAAGTTCCCTAATTTGTTTTTGAATATTAATAATTAATCCACCACCCATGCATGCTAGGTAAGACACTGGGAATACATAAACTAAATATAGCTAGCTAATATATAAATGATACGATAATTATTTATTTATTTAATTATACTGCATAATTTGCGACTATGATTGTTTATAACTTTCACAAATTTCAAAATCTAATGGTCAATGGTTTGCTTCTCAACACGATAATCTTTATAATTCTATACCAGGGGTCGGCAACCCGCGGCTCGCGAGCCGCATGCGAGCGACTCTTTATATAAAATTATGTGGCTCTTGAGTCTGTCCAAAATATATATAATATTTCTACAACCATGGAAATTTTATTTATTGAAGTAAAAATATTTTTTCAAAAAGAATTTTAAATGTGGTAGATTTGAAATTGATTAGATTTATTAGTATATTAAAATAAAGTACGTAATTATATAAGACTGCCGCCTTTTCATTCAAACACACTGTTTTTTTTTTTTTTTTTTGAATTGAACATATATTTTAATTTTTATAAGTAAGTTTATAATAATTCTATTTAGTAAAAATATTTTTATAAAGGTCCGATGCGGCTCTTGGTAAGATTTTGTAAAATTATTTACGGAAAAATGACTCTCTGCTTAAAATGTTGCCGACCCCTGTTCTATACTGTTGATGTTAGAAATTAGGAAGAGTAGGTACAGGTGCATCAAAAATTTTGTTCGCCATTTGGCATCTAAAGGCTTTTTTTTGTTTTTGCTGCTCCTTGCTCTTGCTAATTTCTGATAAAATTTTAAATAATTGGTTGGATAACTATTATAATAATATGATTAATTGATCTCAAAAGACAAAATATCAAAACAAAAAATACCCCCCCTCCCGTGGCCGAGAGGCTAAAGTT
Source organism: Euborellia annulipes (assembly GCA_023213315.1). Taxonomy (NCBI): domain Eukaryota; kingdom Metazoa; phylum Arthropoda; class Insecta; order Dermaptera; family Anisolabididae; genus Euborellia; species Euborellia annulipes. The sequence goes on along the minus strand of JAKCPI010014154.1, from coordinate 88,575 downwards.
GTTGATAAATTGAAAAATGAGTCACGAAGCCAAGGATCGGGGGTTCGGATTTCAGACGATGGATTTATTTATATCATTTGAATACCAAATGGTATAAATAAATATGCCTGAACTAATATAGGCTATATCGTAAATACTGTGTATCACCTAAGTTGCCGAAAGGACTTAAAAAAATACTCTAATTAAATTCTCCTTAGAAATAGATTAATTATTTTATAGAATTAATAAAATTAATAAATTTTTTTTTTTTTCAGGTGAGCGATTCCCAATTATTCGAGTCTTTTTTTGGTAAGCTAAGCTAAGGACTTTTTTACATCAATTTCCATGAATTATAATAAATTTCAAATATTCAAATAACACGTTTGAAATTTTTTTTTCTGCTATTTGATGTATTAGTAATAATATTTAGATTTCAATTATATTTATTAGAAAAATGCATAGTAATTGAATTGTTGGGAAAACTAAGATCATCCACTCTTTGTTTTATATAATTTTTAAAAGACCTAGATCTTTTTCGATCTCTTAATTAATCAGACAAGAAAAGTTTTCTAAAAGTTCTATATAAAAATATATTTTCTGAATACTAGCCTTGTATTATTGAAGGGTATATCAAAAAAATGTGTAGTTAAGACTTAAGAACATTGAAAAAGCATGGGAAGAGAAGAGCTAAAAATCAATAACGAGTTCTCTTCCATAAAAACACGTCTCTTCAAAAGTATTTGGACTAAAACTTTTTCACCATTAAAAAAAAATTTTCCTATAACAGTGGACGAATGAGCACTTCAAAAAGTTTTTTTTTTTTTTTTTTGTTGAAAATTTGATGAGCCGGGGGATGGTAACAGAGTAGAGTAACAGCAGCCAAGATAATTGCAGTAAAGCAATGCCAAGCATGGCAAAAATTCGGATAAATTGCTCCGAAAAATCGGTGTGGTTATTGATACAACATAATTTAAATAAATACTGTATTCAATATAATAAATGGTCTCTGCAGCCAAGAAGGCTCAAGTACAAGAGTAAAGTGTACTTCAAACAATTTTGAGGGCAAAATGAGAATATATTGTACATTTTAAACCAAATTTTCTGTAGTGACATTAATATACGTATACTGTAAATTTAGTTTCGGGGAATACATTAGAGTTCAACTTTCTTTTACTTATACAAATAATTTATTTTTTACTTTTTATTTTACTGATAAAGATTCAAATTAAACATTCTTCTGCATCGTATTTTTGGAAGGCTTAAATAGAATATTTATTTGGGAGAGAATCGATTTAAAAAGAGACTATTTTTATTGTAAACAATTGTTTTTTAAAGTAAATTCTACTTCATTGTTGGTCAATAACGAGACGGTTTTAATTGCATGGAGAAGATATACCTGCGCTGTAACATTTCACTAGGAGCACGAACGCGCAGCTTAAAGGGAATATGCCCGGGATTTCTCTTTGTTTAATCTACGAAGGATTCGTAAGAGAAGGCGGGGTTTCAGATAAAGAATTGAACATTCGTATTACACAAAAGCTTCAAAAAATTGTGTATCCTGTTTATAAAAATATTAAACCCTCTCGGAGATACTTTTAGGACGGGACCGTGATCCCACAGCAGTTTAAAATTAAAAAAAAAAAAGAAAAATCTGGCTGGCATTGCTCAAAAGCTTTAGAGTACCAGTTTAATATAATATAATAAATAGATTATAGTTTAGTGCCTCCCAACTTCTAACTAAAAATATTTCAAAATCCAAAATCAGACGAAAAAATAGATGATATATGAACTTTAAACAAAATCGTTATACCAAATTTTGAGAAATTCGAAAAAACTGAAAAAGTAGGCCTACTTCAGTAAAGTACTAGTACTTTTTGCCCTATTTTGTTCAAAAGCTTATTTTAACTATCCAGGAGGGTACCTAACTTAAATATAAAATTTCAACCTCGTAGTGACGACCCGCTTTTTTGGGCTCACAGGACTTCAAAACGTGTATTTCCATCAAAATCTAAAGATAAAGAAAAAACAAACTCTAATCATTTTTCCCCCCTTCCCCATCTAGACTACTGTCATAGATATTTAATTTATTACTATAAAAAGTAATTTTAATAAATCAACATATGTTTAAAACTTTTATACTCTACTAAATCAATGAGGGTAATTTATTCTGATAAATAGTTAAGTGTTTATTTTCGAGATAAATATTTATTTTCACGAAGATTCTTAAAAAAAAAAAAAAATTTAGTTCCTTAATCAAAAAGATCTCTCCCCAGGTCAGGTACATAAATATGGCCGTTGATTACCGAAGAAAAAAAAAATTATTTTATGGTGGACTCACTAACTGGATGACTTCTGCTATAAAATTTATATAACACACGAGGGTGAGCAAGCACCTTAACCAAGTGTTAGACCCGCTATACATGGCTATAAAATTTTGTTTCTTTGTTATACGATATTCCAGTAAATCAGAAAGAGAGGAACATAACGGTGGGATTATGATAATGTTATGGACTTCTAATTCAGTATCTAATCTAGGGAGGGAAGAGATGGCACAAAGGGCTTCTGCTATTACAAAGGCGTATATATAATTTAAAGGAAACAATTAGATTTATATTATTCATTTTTGTCTAAATAAAGAGAAATAACTATAAAGATCACATTTGTTATGATTTGATAGGAGGCTGTGACTCCCACACAGCACAAAATATTGCAGCAATGTTGCAGAAATATTGCGAATCTTGCATAAATTGCCAATTAATATTGCAGGAATATTGCAAATCTTGCAAAATATTGGCAACATTGCTGCAATATTGTAGCGGCAATTTTCCAAGCTAGGAATATTGCAGCAATATTGTTCAGTTCGAAGCCATTCGGTAGCCCTTAGAGCCCGAAGGGCTTGCAAATATTTTTTTAAAAGCTAATTGTATATATATATATATATATAATAATAATAACAACTGAACATGGATTGAGAGAGTGGCAGATCCAGGATTTATCAAAGTAGACCGGGTGGAGGGGGTGAGTTTATGAGTTTGGGAAAGCGAGTTTTTTATTAGATATTAATTATAATCCTTCGTGATTTTAAGGTTAATAAATGCCAACATTTTTTAAAATAAAAAAACAATAAAGTTTCAAACGGCCGCTCTACATTTTACCTCTCCCGAGAAGGTTGGCCTCCAAAGCCTCCAATGAATTGACATAATTAATGAAAAATATATTTACTCACATTTCCTTTGGATTTCTGGGATGTACTAGAAGACTACTACGCTGGGCGGCATCTCTGCCAAGACTAAATGGCCGAACGGGTTGCATTGCCTCCAGGCTACTAGCGTTTAAAACACTCGCCACCTGCAAAGAAAGGAGAAAAAAAATTACATCAAAATCAATCTTATTGTTTTTCTTTATTTTCCAGCCTTTGACCTTGGCCATGCAGCCCCATCTTAATGAGTTAATAATACTAAAAAATCTGGTGTGACTGGTCGCACAGCAGACAACTTTCTCTTACCCTTGGTAATCGAAAGTTGTGTTATGTGCTTGTCACATCATATTTTTTTGTGTCGAGATATATTTAGTTTCCGATATATTAGAATTTTTTTTTTTTAACATTCACACTTTTTTTCTCATTTACACTCACATTCACACAGTCTTTTCGGCAACTTAGGCCATTTAAGACTTTAAACGATACCCGTTATTGATTAATGTACATATTGGGGGTCCAGGCATTCTTATTTAAGCCATTTGTACCAAATGCCTTAAATAAAATTATAGGACTGCCTGACCAACGGGCGCGGTGATGGCTTAAATAAAAATGCCTGCGACTCTGGTATAGTAAATTCATAAATAACGGTTATCGTAAATGTCTTATATGGCCTGAGCTGCCGAAAAGACAGTGGAATGTGTGTGAGTGTGAGTGTGAATGAGAAAAAAGTGTGAATGTTTAAAAAAAAAATAATAGGACTGCCTGGGGTCCGATGGGTAAATATTTATATTTTGTTCCCATGGCAACCATTTCTCCTATCTTTCCTATGAAGTACAAGAGTAAAGTGGTCTGGCCGATTTTGATGAAAAGCTTCATGTCACTTCTCAGGTGGGTAACTTACTTAAATATAAAATTTCAACCTCCTAGCTCTTTTCGTTCTTGAGATATTTTTTTTACAGACAGACAGACAGTCGCACAGACAGACCATGTTGCGAAAATCATTTTTTTTATTCAGGGGACCTTAAAACGTGTATATCCATCAACATCTCGACATCGAATTTTTGACATTAATCCAATACTTTCTCTCTATATATTTCATATATAGGGTAAGAGAAAGTAAAAAGACATTTTTCGAAAATCTAAAGAAGCTAGGTGACAAATAAATAATTTATATTTAATATTGGAGGTTTTTTTATAGCTGTGTAGTTGATGTAGTAGGATAATAAAAAGAGAGAGCAGCTAGTTTTCTTTTCTTTTATTAAACCCTCATTGCTGACGTTTCGGTCCTGTTTAGGGCCATCTTCAGAGCTATTAATACAGAACAATACATAATGGTCATTAAGAAAATGCGTACAGACTTATATAAATTAGGTGAATATTTACCATTAGGGTTGTCAATATAAATTTTAATTTCCATATTTCACCTATATTTAACATAGTTGGTCGAATTTTATAACAATATATATTATGATAAGTAGGTGAGTTTTCTAGATTTGAAGCTTGTACGGGAAGCGAGAAAATCATCAGAATATAGATGGATGAGGAAGAATCAAAAATCTCAACGTATGCTCAACTATCACTCTAACCATCCCTTAATCCAAAAGCGCAATCTTGTTTATAATATGAATACTAGGGCAGACCGTCTAACTGACGTCGAGTATAAACGAGTATGTTTTGATGAAATAAGAAATATCATGAATGTAAATAAATATCCAATGTATTTTCATAAAAATAAGCCCAGAAATAGTTTGGTGCCTGTAATGGGGGATGGTTCGAGTGAGAGAGATATTTCCACGGCAAATAATGAAAATACAAATATATTTCGTAGCCTTACTTATACACCGGGTCTTGCTGAATCAATAAAAAAATTATTTTATAGAATTGAAGATAGCATAAAAATATCTTTTAAACCTCCAAACACACTTGGATTTTTATTTAACAATAAAACACCCACTCCCCTCTCTAATACATCCAGTGTGGTATACAAAGTGCCCTGCGCCGATTGTAATCTAAGCTATATTGGTCAGACAAGGCAGTATTTATCTCGTCGTCTCTCTCAACACAAAACAAATATTAAAAATCAAGAGACCCACATTGCCTTGTCAGCCCATGCAATCGGTGAGGGGCACACATTTGATTTCGAAAATGCTACCATCTTGGAAAAGGAATGCAACTACCAAAAACGACTTACATTGGAAGCCATTCATATATTCATTAATGAGACAATTAATTTTAAAAGAGACTATAATTCAACTGTGGCTCTCTACGCATGTCTCTTAAAAAGATAGTTGCATTCATTTACTAATAAAGTGGAGGGGGTAAGAGTCCGGTGGCTAGCCGTGGAGGTGTCTCTCTCTTCTCCTCATTCATAAACTAAACTCGATAGAAAAGTCACAGAATCTTACTCGCAGACTTTACCATTATAAAATATCTCACCTACTTATCATAATATATATTGTTATAAAATTCGACCAACTATGTTAAATATAGGTGAAATATGGAAATTAAAATTTATATTGACAACCCTAATGGTAAATATTCACCTAATTTATATAAGTCTGTACGCATTTTCTTAATGACCATTATGTATTGTTCTGTATTAATAGCTCTGAAGATGGCCCTAAACAGGACCGAAACGTCAGCAATGAGGGTTTAATAAAAGAAAAGAAAACTAGCTGCTCTCTCTTTTTATTATCCTACTAAATAATTTATATCGCCAAAGGAACGAATTTATAGTATTTTGCTGGTGCTTTATGCATGATACAAAAAAACAAGGTATGTCCACTTCGGAGCGAAAACTCGTCCTACTCTGCGCATGACGTCACGTGGCGGGCAGATAAGTAAGTTTGCTATGCGGAGTAGAGGGTAAATCACAGTTTTGTTTGCTTATATTAACAGATTTTATGAAAATAAAAACAAAACAAATATGATCACTTTTAAATATGTTTATTTTATTAAAAGTGAATTTTATTTTGTAAAAAATAAGTGAGTACAAGCTATTATTTTATAACTATGATACAGTCTAAAAATAAATGAACCCAAAAATATTCATAGTATAGGTATCATTTAATGTATATATGTGATATTTAATGTTAAATATAAAATTAAAATTACTTAATATTAAAAATGTATTATAGAAATTTTTTTATTTTCTTTGTACTTGATTTATGACAAAGATTTTTTGCAAAAGTTCCCGATTAATTTTTCGTATTCTAATATACCTCCGTACTTTTATATAATATTTTAAAATTTCTATAGAGATATCTTCATTATGCTTAGTTTTGCTATGAATTTAATTAGCTAAATCCGTTATTATATCAATATATTATTGTTTTTATTGAAATTATCTCCATGAAACTTTAGAAACAAATCATCTGCAACCAGGGCCGGCGCAAGCTATTCTGCCGCCCTAGGCAAGATATTTTTTTTGCGCCCCTCCCCCCCAAAAAAAAAAAACTTTAAAAATTTAAATTGCCGCCCCCTCCTTAAAATTTTCCTGATCTCAAAAATTTTTCTGCGAAATTTTTTTTTTTTCGCGGAACCAATTTTTTCCCGTGCGCCGCCCGCGGAACATTTTCTCTTGCGCGGAACCAAAATTTTTTTATCTTTTTTTTAGAGACGATAAATTTTTGCCGCCTGCGGAACAAAATTTTTTTTCGGGTGCCGCTTGTGGAACCAAAATTTTTTTTTCCCCTTTTTGCCGCCCTCTCCAGGTTGCCGCCCTAGGCGACCGCCTAGTTCGCCTAGTGGGCGCGCCGCCCCTGTCTGCAACTGTAATAATTGAATATAAATTTTCAATTGGATAACTTAAATGTCCTTTATAGGAACCGGCCGAAATTCGGTTTCGGCCAAAAATTCTGGTTTCGGTTTCGGTCAAAAATTAGCCGAAACTTTCGGCCGGCCGAAACCTGAGTCTGAAAAGATGGGATGAGAATCGCACGCAAAAAAAATATATATAATAAATAAATAAATAAAAAAGGTCAAATGATTTGCACTTGAGGAAAAAATTTTCCCGCAAGGCGGAAAACTTAAGAGTCCGCAAAAAGGGGAAAGGTTCCGCGGGCCCCCCCTCAGAAAAAATTTCTATATACGCCCCTGATAGTAAATACAAGTTTCGGTTTCGGTTACGGTTTCGGCCGAAACTAAGATTGAGGTAGAAATTCGGTTTCGGTTTCGGCTGAAAATCTTGTTTCGGTCGGACCCTAGTCCTTTAGATATAAATAATATCCAGTTTAAAGTTTCATTTATTTTATCAAATTTCTTTAAATTATTGCCAAGAAATGAATATTTTTATCTAAATCGATATACTATATATCCAGCTAAATTCTCACTGTATTTAAATATGGTAATAAAATTATTGTTAAAAATAATAATTTTTGATTATTTTTTTGGAAAGAAAAACACTTACTATTTTTAACATTAATCTTATCATCCCTGCCGCAGGCATTTGTCCATAATTTACATAAAGTTTCATCCTTTGGAAATCTATGATATTCCCGATGTTTTTTACTAAAATTACTACACCCATAAACTGCAGAGTACGGCATTTTGACTTCACAGTTCAACAATGCATTTAGTAGTATGTAAATATCTGTGGTAGTATCTGTATGCCACGTGCCACGTTTCACAGTGAGCTAGAGATAGGGAGAAGTGTATTTGTATCATAGTCTGCCTGCCATGTCTGCCTGCCACGTGACGTCACAGTGAGCTAGAGTGAGAGGGAAGATGTGCGCGTGGCTATACCTTGTTTTCTTGTATCATGTGCTTTATGTGTGGTTCTGATGCTATATGCCTCTAAAGTCGTTTGACACTAGAGAAGGTTTGCGGCCCAACAAAAGTAAATATTTTCTCAAATCAAATACTACTATATATCGTTCATTATTTATGTTTTAGTCTTGACTCAAAATACCTTTTTTAAATTTTTCTTCGTTTTACAAGTAAAACATGAGCAAATCGTACAGTTTTTTTTAAGAAGGAAACTCGTTCTCATTTTCAAAATAAACATCGCTTTTAAAACATTTTCTAATATGGATTTTTTTTTTTGTGAGTAAATCCCATCTTCTCTCCCATCTCTTCCATCTCGTTGCTTTTGCTCCTTTCCAGCATCCTCTATCCACCTTTCTCTTTGCAGCCTCCATATGACGAAGCAGTCGAGTTTTTAAAACCTCTCCCACGTCACTTTTTTTTTTTAGTATATAACGTATCCTGAATGAAGTGTGCTTAGAGTTTTTGCCAGTAAAGAGTTCATAATATCGCTTGAAAAATAAGATTTTTTTTTTCATATTATTTTTCAACTTTGTTTGCTTTGGAATATAATGAATCATTTCTATAAAAATATACGTAGTTTTAAATTATAAGGCAGAAAATAGAAATTTGCTGTGATGGACAAGAATTATTCTTACGAGACAATTTGAAAGCCTTGGTCTCTCATTTCTGTTGTTAGAACAAAAATTATATCTCTTCATCTTTTTTTTTATAACACAAAGATTAAGGCTCATTATTTAGTACAGTTGATAGAATACAAAAAAATAATTTAATTAACCCCTAACGAGAAGAATTTTGGATTATATAAAATTATTATCCTTTAACCCATCCTAATGTTTTAGCAAGAAATTTAGAGCATATCTTATGATCCTATTTCAGATAACAAAAAATAAGTGATTATCAGTATCAGAAACGTAAAAAAATTTAAAACTCGTTAAAAGTTTCTAGGTTCATAAGAAACGATATCGATCCAACTTTTGATAACAAAATTTCGAAACTCCCTTTTTTAGCGATATAACATTATTTTTAATGCAAATTCTAATTACGAACATTGTAGTTTCTTCTTAAATTTTAATTTTGATACATAAAAAGTGTGAATGTTCTTGTTCAAATTTGTAATCAATCCATTCAATGTAATCATAAACGGAATGATTATTTGTAAAAGTTATGTAAATTCAATAATTCTATCTTTGCTAAGGGATTTTATGTCGAAAATTCGATGTCGAGATTTAGATGAATTTATACGTTTTGAGGTCCTCTAAACATGGTCTGTGTGTGTGTGTGAGTGTGTCTGTCTGTGAACAAAATATCTCAAGAACGAAAAGAGCTAGGAGGTTGAAATTTTATATTTAAGTTAGGTACTCCCCCTGGGACGTGACACAAAGGTTTTGAACAAAATTGGTCGTAAAGCACTAGTACTTTACTGATGTACTTTTTCAGTTTTTTTTTTCGATTTTGATTAAAATTCATAAATCAATTGTTTTTTAGATGCTTTTTAAAATTTATATTCTCCTTTTGCCATTGAAATCTTTTGAAGACCACTTTACTCCCGGGCCGCCCCCCCCCCCCCCCCCCACCCGTCCCGGCGTCCGATGATTTTACTTAAGCCATAGGATACCAGATAGGAGAAATGGTAATGCCATGGTAACCCCAAATATATAAAAATTAAGGGAATTTTTTTTTTTTCATTTAAGGTCTTTTTCGGCATTGAAGGCCATTTAGATCCCATTCCTATTTATTTAAATTGATTGGTACCAATACAATTTAAACAAATTTTGTCGCCTGGGACGGGATGCGAACCCGTGACCCTTGGTATAAAAGGCCAGCACGCTAACCTCTACGCCAAGGCCCAAGGGATTTTCCCATTTTTATAAATTTTATCTTGAATTCTAATATATCGGCGGAAACTAAATAAATTATATCTCTACACAACAATAATCTGGTGCGACCAGATTTTTTTATAAACGTTTTAAAATTTTGCCAGCTATTTATTTTCTCAATGCGATCCTGATACTGTGTGTTTACTACTTCAAAAAATCTACCACATTTTAATATTGCAATATGCAAGACTTATATTACTTTAAAGTCAAAAAGCCAAAATAGAGTAGAAAAATAAAAATATTCATGTTTTGTAGAGCCCTCCACTGAGAGAACTGAATCTGTTTTTAACTTGAATTCTCCGAGTAGGTAGAAATTCATCTTAGAGCTTGACTCGTTTCTCCCCCTCCACCGGTGTTCAGGGTCGTAACACTCCTACTCTCTTCTCCTTTCTATCCCTTCCTCTACACCCACCCCCTGCCACCTTTCCCTTCCTTTTTCTACCGGTCGATCAGCTGATCAACCTGTTGTCGAGTCAGCATAACAATCTAGACTTGGGTTCAGACTCCCACCAAGACTTGATTCCAGCTAGCCGTTTTTTTTTTCGTTCGTAAAATGTTGTTCAATGTTTAAAAACAAAAAATCCCGGATGGCTAATCAGAAAAATTTATAAAAAAAAATCTTTATAATTTTATTATTTGTAAAAAAATGTTTATATTTAAATGTTGTTTCACTGATTAATTAAGAAATCTAAGGACAAAAAAACATAGAAAAATTTTATTTAGGAAACAGGAGAAAAGTTGCCATAAAGAAAGTAACAACATAAATACTTATTTTTTTAAAGCTATTTCCGCATCTTAGGCCATATAGACTTTGGACGATATTCATTCATAATATACTCGATAATATTTAAAATATTGTATATTAGCTCAGGGACCCACATCTTGGGGAATACACTCACAACTTGTCAGTCTTTTTGGCAACTCAGGCCATTTAATATTCTGGTAAACAAGTACAGAATGCACCTTTAAATTACCGAAAGTATTGTAAGAAAAAATTGTGTGTTCTGCGACCAGTCACACCAGATCCCCCCCCCCCCTCCCTGAGAAACTCCTCTGGATCCGCTTTTGGAAACCATCCCCGAAAAACTCTATATATTAAAAAAATGCATGAAAATTTAGTAGTTTCGGAAGCTATATATTACAGACAGATATAGAAGTATAGAATAGATACTTATATAGGCCTATATATTTGGACCCTGTTATGCATTAGTGTGTCAAGCGACAAAAAATTAAAAATTGAGTTAAGCACGGAATATTGTTTCAAATGCTATAATTAATAGTATTTTTTATGAAATATGTCCTAAAAAAAATTATATTTAATGTTACTTGCATAATTGACAAGAAAAATTATATATAATCCCATCCATGTAAACAAAAAACTTTAATGTTAATTTTCTCAAAACTCGGTAGCTGCCGCTTGACACACTAATGCATAACAGGGTCCATTTAATAATAGATTCTCAATGTCAAAATAGTTCGAGATATCGAAAGACAAAGAAAAAAAATTGGAAAATTCTCGTCCTTGTTAACCGAAGTAAACTGTTTAATTAAACGGTTGCGGTAGTTATAGTAGCATTGTCTATCGGCTAACGGTGATGAAAAAAAAAATTTAGAGCCCCATTCACACAAAGTCTATAGTAATTTTATCTTTGTATTAATTCCCATTCCATATATGAGAGAGAGAGTGAAGGCAAGTGAGGAGAAAGAGTTTCATTTTACGACCTCGTCTCATCTCTCTTTCTCTCTCTCTCTCTCCCTTCTTCTCCTTTTCGTTCTCACAATTCACTGTTGCAATCGAATCCGAAATCAATTTGTTTGTTTTTATCATGTTATACAAACACGAGCAAATATTTATTTTAAAGGTAAATTTTTCAATTAAAACTAATTTGAAATTTAATTTAAATTTGAACTTTAATAAGTAAATAAAGAGATTTTCTCTCATCTAAAACTTTTATTTTTTTAAACTTGTTAATCTAAATTTTTACTTTTTTTTTTTATTAAAAAATTATGTTTTTTTTTCTCTTTGTAAGACAAAAAATTTGTATATTTACTTCTATATTTGAAAAGTTATACTGGAAGGAAGCTTATATAAAATATTTTAGCAGAGGTTGAAAACAGAAGCTTAGCTAAGAACTTACTGGGGGACCGACCCAGAACAGCAATACTATTTATTTAATTAAATTTTAGTTTTTATTTTTATATTATAGTATGATGATATTATAGATACATTTAGGTATAATTTGCAGTTAATAACACGTTAAAGTGATATTAGCAGTGCCGGATTAGCCATTAGACGGGGTAGGCGATTGCCTATGGGCCCCACGCTTTTTAAGGGCCCCGCAACATTAGATTTTTTTAAAACTATTTCGGCTGCCTATTTATTTACTTGATTGGTAGCCAATTCAATTGAAATGAATTTTTATCTTTTTTGCGGGGAACTAATTTTTGAAGATATCTTCCCCCTTATAAACATACTTTAAAATTATATTCAGGTCTATTCTATAAATACAGACGTTAAAATTTAACATATTAAATTAAAAAGTAAAGTAATAACACCAGCGTTAAAAAAATGCTATTTTCTAAACCAAATTTTAATAGTGACGTTAACATGTTACTTTTTTCACAAAGCTGTCAAAATCATAACCTTATTTTTTAGGTTAAAGACGTTATTATAATGCATTAAAATATTAAAGGAACCCTCTAGTTTAATTGTTAACACTATTGACTAAATGTTAACGATTTGGCATTAAAGTTTTTGCTTAGAGAATAGCAATTTAAGGCAAAGAGGTGTTAAAATGAATTAACGCTGATTTCAGATGTTAAAAGTTAACGTTTTTGCTTGAAAAATGTATATAAATTTCGATTTTTCCACGAGTCCCATCAGGCAATTTTTCTTAATTTATTCTTTGCCCAATAGTTGCATGCTAAAGGGGCGAAATAAAAAAATTCGGTTACCATGGCAACCATTTCTCCTATCTTTCCTATGAAGAACAAGAGTAAAGTGGTCTTCAGAAGATTTCAACGGCAAAATGAGAATATACATTTTAAAGAGCATCTAAAAAAATAGTTGATTTATGAATTTAAAAAAAAAAATCCTTGGAGGGAATTTTGAGAAAATCGAAAAAAACTGAAAAAGTACATCAGTAAAGTACTAGTACTTTTTGGCCGATTTTGTTCAAAAGCTTATTTTGAGATTCTTCGAAGGTACCTAAGTTAAATATAAAATTTCAATCCGGTAGCTCAATTCCTTCATGCTAAAAATCTGTCCACACACACAGACACACACACACACACACACACACACACACAGACCAATTTGCGGGACCCACTTTTTTGGACTCAGGGGACCTCAAAACATGTATATCCATCAAAATCTCGACATCGAATTTTTGACATGATCGCAATACTTTCTCTCTCTATATATTTCATATATAGGGTACGAGAAAGTAAAAATTATGGTAAGCTTATGTTAAAAATAAAATAATTAAATCATGTTCTCTCTTGTTTTTTTTCCTCAATTGCAATTCAATTGCTACAAGCATAGGATCTGTTTATTACTTTCTCTTACCTATTATATAGTAATATATATAGAGAAATATTGGTTTCATGTCAAAAATTCGATGTCGAGATTTTGATGGATCTTCACGTTTTGAGGTCCCCTGAATCCAAAAGTGGTTTTCGCGACATGGTCTGTCTGTGGGTGGGTGGGTGGGTGGGTGGGTGGGTGGGTGGGTGTGTCTGTGTTCACTTTTAAGCATGAAGGAATTGAGCTATGGAGGCTGAAATTTTATATTTAAGTTAAACACCCCCGGGACCAGAAAAATAAGCTTTTAATCAAAATCGGCCAAAGAGCACTAGTACTTTACTGATGTACTTTTTCAGTTTTTTTCGATTTTCTCAAAATTCGCTCTAACGATTTTGATTAAAATTCAAAAATCAATTATTTTTTAGATGCTCTTTCAAATGTATATTCTCGTTTTGCCCTCAAAATTGTTTGAAGACCACTTTACTCTTGCACTCCATAGAAAAGATAGGAGAAATGGTTGCCATGGTAACAAAATATAAATATTTTCCCATACTTATAAATTTTACATCTGAATTCAAATATTCCCTACTGCCGGGAACTAAATACATGTCGACACAAAAATCTGTGACAGCACAGACACAACTTTCGATTACCGAAGGTAAGAGAAAGTGTGGCAGTCACACCAGATTTTTTCCCCTAAGGTGGGAGAGAACAAATCATGTTCAGCATTGAACTAAGCTCAAATTATCAAAAATTCAATCAAAGTTCATGCTTATTTTCATCAAAAGGATAAATCAAAAAATCAAAAAAATTTAGTAAAAAAATCCAATATACCTAAATGTTTAATATAATAAATTATTTACTTGTTTTACGCATTTACAGAAATTTCATTATCAACCTTTCAAATTGAAATTCACAACTCTTTTTTTTTTTAATTTCCCTTTTCGACTGGGTCTTATTGTGGAAAATATATATTTACAGTATTATAATTAATACCAATGGCTACCGAGGGGACGTTCCACACACTTGTTTCTCAGGGCCACTAGCAACTATCTTGGTGCTTGTTGCTCTTCTCTTTGTCAGGACCCCGAAAACTTAAAAAAAAAAATCTTGTCCTGATAAGGAACAAACTCAACGCCAGCTGGAGAATAAATATCAAGAAAAATTTATTCTTGACTATAATTTATAATTATTCGTCTACCTTTTTTTTTTTTTAAAAAAAGACCTTATTTTGCTAATCTAAATGTGTTAGTGAGGTGGGGGGAAGGGGGTGATGAAGGATTCTCAACCCTGCCAGTCTACGTTCCAGAATTTGCCAACACTTAACTTTCAAGCTTCACGACCACGTGCCCTTAGTCTTAGTATCAAGATACACAGGTGCTGTTTTTATTTCCTACGTCAATAGCATTTTTAATTAAAATAATTTATAAAAATATTTTATATATTTAATATCTAAAGTACAACACTCAGAAAATTATTTATTTTATTTTTTTTTTTAACACTTACATCACACTTTTTTCCCACATTCACACACACACACATACACACAGTCCTTTCGGCAATTCAGGCCATATATTTGATACTCATTATTTGTTAATATATCTATTGGGGTCCAGGCATTCTTATTCAAGCCATTTGGTATCCAAATGGCTTAAATAAAATCATCGGACTGCCTGGGGTCCGAACCCGCGACCCTTGATATAGAAGGTAGGCGCGCTATCAACTACACCAAGGGTACTCAGAAAATTAGGCGAATGCTCTATGTTCTATACAATGGGGGCGTAGATTATTTATTTACATGCATTTTATACTTATTATGTTGATCGAATTACACGAAATGACTAATTTTGAAAAGTAATTAAACTAGTAATTTAAACAAATTTATTTACCAGTTTTTTGTTAGACTAATGTTTATTAAACTCCTGTATTTTAAACAAACCAATTGAATAAAAGAAAGTAAAAAAATAAACAAGTAGAGTTTCCATTTAAACTAATTTACTAATTAATCTCATTTTTCTTTTTTAAACATAAAATATCATATCAAGTACAAAATGTTTCTAAAATATAAATAAATAAACAATTCGTAAAATGGCATTTAGTTGACAATCTCTCTTCTCTCTCTCTCTCTCTCACCCCCTTTTAACTTTTATGTCACATTTTCTATACGCTTAAGTAAAGTATTTCTCTTGTTAAATGTATTTGTATTTCAATCAACTTGAACCTTTGTATCTTGCATATAAATACAAAGGGTTGTGAATTTCAATTCGAAAAGTTTATATAATTGTAATGGAATCGTTTTATATGAGTAAAACAAGTATATAAATAAAATAATTATTATATTAAACATTTAGTTATTCCAACAAAATTTTAATAAAATTATTTTGTTGGAAATAAGCAAGAACTTCGTTTAACTTATTGATTTTATTTTAGACAAAAGCTAATAAAAATCATCACTTGAACTTAGTTCAACGGTGAACTTGGTTTGAGCTATTGGGTCTTAGGGTAAATAAACAGATCCTATGCTCGTATTTTTTTTATTTAATGTCTTTTTCGGCATAGGAGGCCATTTAAATCACGCCCCTATTTATTTCAATTGATTTGAAGCCAATTCAATTGAAATAAATTTTGAGGGGGAGCGAACACCTGTCCTCTATGCTTAATTAATTAATCAAAATGAAATTGAAAAAAAAAAAATGTAATATTTTTCAAGTCTTTTCGGCATCTTTGGCCATATAGATTATAATCGATAGACCTATATTATTCATATTATTATTTATGATATATTTATATATGATACAAGAACATTTGCTTCTAAATGATTTAAATAAATATTCATCGAACTACCTGGGATCCGAACGCACACCCCTTGGTATTTAAAGTTTATCAATATTGACATTGCCACTATTTTTAATTTCTCACCCAATAATTTTTTTTTTTGTCATTTCTTCATCTTAACGATACTCATTATGTAGTAGAATAAATAAAAGGTCAAGCAGCTATGTTTATTTCTTTATTATAGAATCCACAGTGATTTAAACAGTGACGTTTCGGTCGACTCTGACACCATCTTCATGGTTAGAGTTCAGTCAACAGAAAATCCTCTTACGTTCTTTGACAGGCATTTCATAAAGTTCATTACGATCTATCAGAAATAATGCATTCAGCGCCAAAGTCAATATTACTATTATACACATTATTGAAATATATCATATTTGAGGAGACCACATTTATTTATACCATTTGCTATCCAAATGATTTAAATAAATATTCATTGGAACCCTCAACCCTTTGGATTTTAAAAATTATAAATATTGGCATTTGTCAACACATCTAACCTCTCGATCAGGGTGGGGAGGGGGATTATTTACATTATGAATATGATTAGATTTTTTTGTCTGCTTAGCCAAAAGCCATTGGGACTTAAAATAGATTATTTGTGAAGTGATTTCCTTCTGTTAAGCTAGTTTCTATCCTTTTTATAATAATAATAGGCTATTAAAGATGATTTTGAAATAGATATTTCATTTTTAACGTGAATGACGACAAAAGTATCACAGTCGGTTTTAAAGACTCACTCATTCATTTCTTTAATATAGAATAAATTAAAGAAGAAAGGACCCAACTATATTTGTAAAATGAACTTCAAAAAGTTTATAAAAAATCTCGATCTGATCTGATATCACTATAATTGTCTTATTAACTGCAAGTGATCTTAAATTGACTCTGGTTAGAGGGGATCTGGGAGGGGCTTTTATTATAGATTATGCCCGTCACGTTTGAGAACATGTCCGATTGCTGACGAGAAGTTCAACTCGGGTCGTTTTCGGGGTTCTTATCTATAACATTTGCGGCTTCGAGAGTCCCCTTCCCACCACATAATTCCCATCTTACCCTCGGGATACCCTAGGGTCCTAGAGAAGAGTTTGGTAATTGATTCCCCGCCGACACTTGGGCAGAAGAGGCTTCCGTTTCCTCTAAAATCGCCTCCAACCCCTCCCTCTCCCTCTTCTCTCTCCTCTGTAATGTTTTATTTACATTATGAATATGTTGTAATATGCAAGTTTGTAATTTAAATAAAAATAATGAAACAAAAAATATTTTAATCATAATAAACGGAAGAAATTTAATGGGTTCCTTTCATTAAACCATAATAATAAAACCTAGTAAAATTTTATTACGTTCACTTGAACTGATTATATCACGTTCGCGTTTTTAGGGGACGTAAGTACTTTTTGCAATTATTAGCAAAACAGATTGGTGGAGTTCTTTTATTATATGAAGACTTGTCAAAAAAAGGTAGTAATGTTTTTTTATTTTATTAAATTTTCAAAAAATAAAAATATTCTCTTTTATCAATAAAAGTTTATATTTTGTGGGATTCTTCAATTATGTGATAATTAAAATTTTTTTTTATTAATTTATAAAAAAAAAATCTGGTGAATGGTCGCACAGCACATAACTTTCTCTTAACTTCGGTAATTGAAAGTTGTGCTCTGTGCTGATCACATTTTTTGTGACGACATATATTTAGTTTTCGGTAGTATGCAAGATGTAAAATTTTTAAATATGGGAAAATATTTTTAGCTTTGAACTTTTCTAAAACAGTCACACCAGATTTTTTTTAGGAAATAAATAGTAAAGTTTTGCAACTTTAATATACACCTGAGAGTTATTGTTAAAAAAATAAGAAGACATAAAAATTCTTTTATATCCATTTCCTCTCTTTATTATCTATTATATTTTTCAGAATATTTTACATGTTATATAGATAAGTGAAATCGTATATTAATGTAAATGGAAGGGAAGTATTGTAATACTATAAGAATATCATTTCACATGAGAGTTATTGAAAAATATATTATTCAATAACCAATTCTATAGAATTTAATAAAGCTTGCCAAATAAATGGCTACTTTTATGAATTCGTCTTTCGTTTCTAACCCACCCCATCCTCTCTTTCCTTTTTTTGACGGATATCACCTCAAACATGAATCATCTAAATGATTCATTTTCATTCATTAAAATCAAAAAGCGGAATTAAAGGCCTATATTTAATCCATTTGTATTTAGAAGATATTTTTTTTTTAATTTTCACCTCTCTTTTTCTTAATTGAATTATTTACTTAATTTTAAATTAAATAATTTAATTTTAGTATATAGGCAATATAAAGTGTTTTTTTTTTTTTTTTTTTATTTATAAACTGGGAAATGGACTCATCCCAAAATAATTAAAAAGATGCTAACAAGTTGAAATATTTAGCAAAATGGTCTGTTTATCTGAGATAAAAATAATTTAAAAAAATGAGCTAAGAAATTGAAATTTTATATTTAAGTTAGGTACCCTCCTGAGGCGGCAAAATTAGCTTTTACATAAAATCGGTCAAAGTGTTTTAGTACTTTACTGGATGTATTTTTCCAATTTTTTTCGATTATCTCAAAATTTTTAAAATTCATAAATCAAATATTTTTACTTTCTCTTATTTATATTCTCTTTAACGGCTAATCAGATCAGACTAAATGAGATGTCATTTAGTGCAGAAAGATAACCTCTAATAGAATAAATAAAAAAATCCCCGAGTACTTAACTCCAAAATTAATTTTTTTTTTCGAAAAACCTCATTTTTTAAGCACATATCGCCCTTAATGGATAAAAGTTTGGCCACACCTGTCATATATTGTTTCAATGAAAATGTTTGAACATGTTTATTTATGAACAACAAACTACTAGTAAAAAAATCACCTAAAAGTACAATACTTTCTCTGTGTATTTTTTTAGTTTTTTTTGATTTTCTCAAATTTTTCTGTCGACTGTTAGATAACCACCATTCAGCTCTTAGATGCATCTATACAAAATATATTCTCATACTCTTTATAGGTTTCAAGTACACGGTAAGATGAAAAAAATTTTTTTGAAATCCAAACAAAAGACGTTGTCACGTTAAAAGCCACCGGCTGTGTAGAAGACACAGCTAACACCTAATTTTTTTTAAACATTTTAAAAAATTATTTCCAATTCTTATGAAATTTTGTTATTTATTTAGGATTCTCTATTGTGCATAAAATATCCAAATATGAGATTAAAATTTTGAAAAATAACCTTAGTTTATTTCAAGCAGTCAACAGTTAAAACACAAGTTTGGAACGAAGGTGGGAAACTAAATTTATCTCGATACAAAAAATCTGGAGTCGCCAGCACGGTGCACTGAAGGATAAGAGAAATTTGTGTGCTGTGCGCCAGGTGTGGATATAATTTTTAACAAGACATGGACTCCGGGAATCGAACCCAGGATCTCCAGCCTATCCGGGGGCATCGGTGTGCTGTCCATTGCACCAGGCCACCGGCCCCTCGACCTACATCAATTTTTATTATAATAGGAGGATCGGCAATGTCTAATGAAAAAAATAAATAATGTTCACTCTTATATACCAATGACATCATATGTTGATATTTATTATTATTATTATTATTTTATTAAATTTTCATAGACCATTTCCAAAAAATTCACTGAGTGAAATGAAACCAAGCAAATCCCCCTACTATACGTAATTATCAATTTGACAATTTATTTCATGCAAAAAATTGTTCTAACCCACTTCCAAATTGAGCTGATATGTTTTCCTCTCCGTCCCCTTCATATAGATATTATTAAAATTGCAAAACCATTTATTCGTCATAAAAAAGATAAATTTCAATTATAAAGAAATGTTTAACACTTTTTTTTAACAGATATTTTCATAAAACAACTCTCTCTTATTTGTAATTTGTATTTTATATTATAAATGCATTTGATGAGTTTTTCATTTCAATTTGATACCTAAAAAAAAGGGTTATTTAGAGGAATTATTTTCCAATTCACTGCATATCCAAAATTGCCACAAAAATAGTCATGATAAATTTACATATATTAGGCCCCATTTTTTCGCTCTCGTAAATCGTTATCTAATTAGAATAATCATTGCATTTTATTATCATATTGAATTACCAAAATTAAATTGGATTCATTCAATTATACTTTGTATTGTTTCAGTGGAAGCAATTACCTTTATTTTTCTGCTAATTGTTTTTTTTTTTTTTTTAATCCTGAAACAATAATTAATCAATAGGTTTACTGAATTTTTCGTTTTGGAAAATAAAAATGAACTACGATAACGATGACAATAAAAAAAGAAGTAATATTTTTTGAAATAATAGCCTAGTTTGTATTTTTTTTTTATCGCCGTAAAAAATAAATTCCCATCAAATAAAAATAGCCAAATAATATTTTATGTTATAACCCTTTAGAGCCCATATTTCAAACTCTATTTTGAGTTTTATTAAAACCCACTTTAAAATAAATAAAATATTATTTATTAAAAATTAAATTTTAAAATTAGTCTATTAAACCTATCCAATTCCTGAGAGGCAAGAGCGGATCCAGAGTTTTTCGGGGGAGGGGGGGGGATAATTACACACTTTACCCTCACCACCCTAGAATTCGCTCTTGGACAAAGGCATCAATAAAAATAGATGACTATTAATTTTTTTAATCCAAAAAATTTAATTGAATTCCTATTATTTTTATTGAAACGAATTTCACAATCAGAATTTCAACTTTTTTCAATTGTAAAGAAAATAATGTATAATATTTACTCAAGGGCTCTAATAAATTTCAAAATAAAATTAGTTTAATAATATTTAATAATTTAGTAATTTAATAAAAATTTAAAAAATACTTTAGAGACATTTTAATTTTCACCTTTTTTTTATTTTCTCCCTTTCTTCGATTCAAAAGAAATAAAATAAAAAAAAAGTAAAAAAAGTAAAAGAAGAAGAAAATCGTTTAACATCTTTTATTGATCATCACATAGGGGGTGTCAGAATGATTGTCTCCATCCATCTCCACCCCTGGCTTCAATCAAGACTGAATTATATGCTTTAAAAGATTACAAGAAAAAGAATTATTATGTAGAATGTAATAAAAAAAAAATCTCGTGGTCTTAAATCGTTAATAATAGTTATAATGGCATTTTCAATTCAGTGCTCAATTTAAGAATTACTCAGGGAACTAGTAAAAAAGATTTTTTAACAGGATTTATTCAAAATTAAAAAAAAAAAGATTTTGTTGCCAACTTTGTGAAATTGTTCATTCAGATTTTATATAAAATATTTCTTGCTCACTGTTTGGAAATTTCGCCTTCCGCGAGCAATTACAAAATTTTAAAGTTTGAGTGGACTTTAAATTTCGTTATAACAATAGCATGAGTTTATTACTTTTTCTTTTTCTCTCACATTCATGAGATTGATACTGAGATGGGTTCTCATTTCCTTCCTCAGGAGGAGGCATCTCAAATAGAGTTAGATAATTTTTTGCCATGAGGTGGATTTGAACTCGAGTTGTCTGTCTTCAAATTCAGGATCATTAGTATCAGACACGACACGGCTTCTCAAATTGAATAATATTTACTTAATAATAATAATATTTAATACATTTAGACCTCGTTCTCAATTGGTATACAATGTAATTTCAGGAAAGCGAACATCTGATCCCTACAGGAAGATCCAGGTGCTTATAAAATTTTAAACGGTGTTTGAAAATACAAATTAATATTATTTATATTCCTTAGAATTTATTTTTAAATAAATATATTTTTTATAAACCACCCTGAAAATAATATTCAGTTCAGTAAAATATATACCTATACAATCACTAGCGATACAAAAGCCCCTCTCCCCCTCTTTAGACAGAAAAAATAGACTAAAGCCTATTATTATGATTTTACCCGGGATCATACAAAAGTTTTTTTATTAATGAATCCGGAATTATAAATATATAATAATTACCACTACCCTCCCCTCCTTGAATGAGCCACTGCCACCGTATTTCCAACATTCCACCTCAGACCCTTAGCCAAGGGCGGATCCAGAGGTGTTTCTCGGGGGGGGTAATCTGGTGTGACTGGTCGCACAGCACACATTTTTTCTTAATTTCGGTAATTTAAAGGCGCTGTACTTGTTTGCCAGAATATAAATATAAATCAAATTTTTAAGTATTAATTTTTTAAATTTTACATTAAAAATACATTTTTTTCGAAAAAAAAAGTATTTTTTTTAAATCTCAGGGGGGTAATTACCCCCTTTACCCCCCCCTGTATCCGCCCTTGCCCTTAGCAAAATCCTGGGGCCATATACAATATACGTTTTTATTTTTTTACTCTGATTAATCAAAAGAAATTGCATTATATTCAATATATTTTTATTATTGAAATGATATTACTTCATTAAGGGATACATTTTTTTGAATTGCATTTAAAAATTCTTTAATTAAATTCACTCTTTTTTCCCTCTTAATGAAGACGAATGCATTATTCAATCATTGATTTGTAAAATACCTATATAATAAATAGGCTAAGTAAAGCTTGGAATTCTATTTATCAGTTAAGAGATGATATCATTTGCCTTATGACGTCATCTCTTTCTTTTCTATTTATAATATAATCAAACGAAGGTGGAACGTTGATAGAAATAACAAAATAATTCATTCAAATTTAACTACCTATCACAGATCATACACATATAAAGATTGGATAGATCCTCGTTAAAAATTCTGTTTAAATTTAATATCATCTATGATCATGTGGAAAACTAAAAAAATAAATTGAATTTGCTACAAATCGATTTAAATTAAACTAGAAAAAAATAGTCAAAAAAGGCGTTACGTAATATGTGGACGACCCCATACTAATTAATTTTTATGCACTTAAAAAAAAATATTCGTATTTTATTAGATAGATGAGATATATTGGGCGGTTTGAATATTTTCTTAAACATAAAATGATTAATGCTTTGTATTATAGAATTGTATTCATTAATCCGATGGTAAGCTTTTCTCTTTCTTTACATTTGGCATCTTTGACAAATGATATCCTACTTGACATTAGTTGTGTTGTCAAAATTTTCATCCATATCCATACGTTATCGTTTTATTTTCATTTCGTGTCCTAAACAGGGGTTAGGCTCATGATGGCTTCCTCTTCATTGCGCCACAAGAGGCCATAAACGATGAAACTTGGGTCTTAAAGGATTTATTGGCGAACCGTTCATTCCCGTGGGTTCTTTTCTTAGGATGGAGGTCTTAGGGCTCTCCACATTGCAATTAGCTTCTAATAGAATTGATTTATAATGGCCACTTGAAGGGACCCTCCACCTTCGTTTATATTTATAATCTATATACAATAGAAATTAGAAAATAAATTCATGGATGTTTAATTAAGTGTCAAAAAACCTATAAGGCATCTGCATATATTGATTGATATGTCTATGTATATTTACTTTTTTATATTAATACATACATATATATATATAATTTCAATATTGATCAATAACATCAAATTCACAAAGGGAATTGTTTGTTATTAAAAAAAATAACGAAGTTTATATCAAAAACAATGAATGATTTTAAAAAATATCATTCTCGTTATATTTTTTTTAAAACTGTTTTTCTTTGAAAATGTTTCGGACCGATATAGAAGAATAAATTTTAATTATGTATTTTTTTTTTTTTTTTTTTTTGAAAATATTGATATAATATATTATTTTTCAATTAATTTTTTTTTTATCATCAATAGCCAGTGGGCAAAGGAAAAAGTAGAAAAAAATCAGGTGTGACAAACGCATAGCACAACATTCAAAGCGGAAGGTTACGTGCTATGCTTGTCACACCAGATTTTTTGTGTCGTCATATATTTAGTTCCCGAAAATACTTTAGAATTCAAGAAGTAAAATTTATTGACATAGAAATATAAAAAAATATATTTCTTCTATCTTTCCTATGAACTATATAAGAGTAAAGTGTGCTTCAAACAATTTTGAGGGGAAAAATAAGAATATACATTTTAAAGAGCATCTAAAAAAAAAATAATTGATTTATGAATTTTAATCAAAATCGTTATAGCAAGTTTTTAGAACATCGAAAAAAAAAACTTAAAAAGTACATCAATGAAGTACTAGTACTTTTGGGCTGATTTTATTTAAAAACCTCAAAAGTTATGTGTCACGGGCATAGGCGTAGCCAGAGGGGGGTTTGGGGGTTCAAACCCCCCCCCATGGGACCCAAGCCATGACTAGATATTTAATACAAATTATATTTCATATAGGGTAAGAAGAAAGCAAAATATAATAATTTACTCTAGCTAAAAAAAAATAAACCAAAATGATTTATAAATACCCTAAAATAATCTTATTAGTCAAAAATCAACATCCCAATTTTCTTTTCATTGCCGTTCCAGGCTGACGTTTCGGCCACTGGTCTAGGCCATCTTCAGCCTGGAACGGCAATAGAAAAAGAACAATTTTGGCTGCCTATGTCTTGAATTTTTTTTGACTCCTTAATAATAATACTTCCAGCCACAAAGACATACCTAAAATAATCTTAAATTTTTGAAAAAAAATTTCTTGATCCCCCTCCCCATCAAAAATTTCTGGCTACGCCAATGGTCACGGGGGTACCTAACTTAAATATCAATTTTCAACCTCCTAGCTCTTTTCGTTCTAGAGATATTTTGTTTATACAAACACACAGATTTTGTGGGTTTTTTTGAGCTCAGGGGTGTCAAAGCGTGCATTTCCGTTAAAATTGATTTTTTGACATTAATGTAATACTTTTTCTCTATATATTTACATAGAGTAAGAGAAAGTAATAAACCCGGGCCATTAGCATTAGAGTAGGACTATTATTTTAAATTTAAGTGAATAATTGGTCCCCTATTGATTAAGATTAATTGTTTTATGCTGTATCAATATATTTGGGAACAGCATTGTTTTTAAATTTCATTTTTAACAGTAAGTATTTTAATAATAAAATAGATTATATATCTTCTTTTTTTTTTATTTATTAACTTTTCTTCTATTTATTCTGTAATTTCAATTTATCAAACAGCATTTGATTTGATAATCAGATTTTCTAATATAAAAATATTCGTATAATTCATTAAGCTTCATCAAGATAAATTCCATTTATATATTCTCTTGATTTTTTTTTTTCAAATATTTTCTTTGAAAAGAATTCCTTTTTGAGTCTTCGATATTTAATCATGATTTCAAGGTCGGTTCGAAAAGGATTCTCTCATTCAGGGAGAAGAAAGGGAATTGTGAATATTTTAAAATCTTTCGAGAAAAAAAAGAGATAAATCTCTAGATTTTTTTTTTAGAATAATTTTATCAGATGATTATTTTTCATTCCAACTTTTTTTGGGAGAAGGGAAGAAAATATTTGATTATAGGGAAAAATTTGAATTGAAGAAGGGTTGTTATTTTTAAGGAGGGAGAAAAAATAGCATTTTACCTTATATTCGTCCTACTAATGTAATATACATTTATAATTTAATAAAAACGTTCCTCAAAAATTTTTAAATGGCATTTACCACTATCTGAGGGCTATTTTGAAAAGTCAGGAGAAAATTGTAGGCCCTTTTTTATCCTAGTTTAAAGACCATTTTAAGCATCCAGTGGCGTAGCTATACAAGAGCCTATTCAAAATTATCCTGATATCCATTTTAATCGAAAGATTAAATTAACGATTCAAAGCAAAGAGTATTATTATCCAAGTAGTAAATTCAAACCACAATTTTTTATGCTAAATATAATTTAATGATTTGTATTATTGAACAAGAACTGGCGTCGATATTGGGGGAGGGGAGTGGATTAAATCCCAACCCCTAGAATCAGCCTAATCCACTCATCGTACGACTTTTCAATAGATGACAACCTGTGACATGCGAATCGTGTGGCAGTTTTTTTTTGAAAATGCCCAATATCTCAAATAAGGTTGCCGACCCCTGGACTATACATTAGCTTAAGCCCCCTAGGTATCGGGCTTAAAGTTTTTAAACAGATCTATTAAGTTAATAGGTAAATAAAATAATAGCAGCTAAAATTATTTCATTTATTGGCCCCCCTTAGGCTGACGTTTCGGTCTTGGTCAAGACCATCGTCAGAGCTTGCGGGCTGTCAATATAGGCATACAATCAATAACTCAATCATATATTCCATGAACATTCAGTTACAGATATTTAAAAATTAGTATATTTACAATTTAGAAAATACAAAAATTAATGAAATAAGCCAATTAGTTGAGTACAGGCAACTAATTGGCTTATTTTATTAATTTTTGTATTTTCTAAAGTGTAATTCAATCATTATACATACTAATTTTTGAATATCTGTAACCGAATGTTGATGGAATATATTATTGAGTTATTGATTGTATGCCTATATTGGCAGCCCGCAAGTTCTGAGGATGGTCTTGACCAAGACCGAAACGTCAGCCTATGGGGGGCCAATAAATGAAATAATTTTAGCTGCTCTTCTTTTATTTACCTTTTAACGATTATCCAGCTATAAAATCCACTTCTTGTAAGATTTATTAAGATTTTAATTTGCAAGGGGGACCTCTAAAATTCGCCAATGGTTTCGAAAGAGATTAAGAAAACATTGATTATTAATACTATGAAATTTTTTTAAGCTCGTTAAAGCAAAAACAAGTGATACTGATATTATATAGAGTAATAGATTGTTTATATTATTTATTTAGTTTTGTCATCTTCCAATTGCTTCAGCACTTTGTAATTTAATGAATTCATAAAAAAAATCATTTTTAAACTGATTTGTGTTAGATCTATATTGTGTTTGTTGATTTGCATATGATTTGAGTGCATAATTTCGTTTTATTCTCATTTTAAATATTTATACTCCGACTATCACACAGATTTTAATACCAGCGTATATTTAAATTATAAATTAATAATAATTTTAAAAATTAGATAGATACTCACCAAATGATGGATTCTGGTTTTGTAGCCAGCAGACGTGGAGACGAGGTGGTTGCGGGTCGGCTCTCTCAGCCTTACTGGCAAAGACAGGAGATGAACTTGGGTACTCGGCCCTGTAAACAGGTTACAACAAGATTTAGAACACATGGAAAAGTATATCTATATATATAGAGATTATTATTTTATTCCCCAATTCAATAAAATTCTTATAGATGCACCCAAAAGAGCAGGTGCTAATCTATTAATAAGAAAGAATATATATCTCAGTTAGGTCCGTGAAGAAATAATTAATATTTTTTTACTAAATCAAAAATCCGAAAATGATACGCCGGGAGTTGACTCACAGATCTGCTGATTAAAATATTAATTATATGAATTTTAATTTATGTAATATAGATAATAATTTTTCATTTCCTCTTCATTTCTCTGGAGAGTTCTCCCTAAATGTATTCAAATAATTCAATTAATAGGGTCAGGTGTATTATTATCAGGAAATGATTTTATTATAGGTAATATAAAAATTTTTTCTTATATTTTATACTGTATTTTGCGATATTCAGGAATATTTATTTATCCATTTGGTGTTCATAAACCAATAACTCTCAATTTTAACTTTATCAATATTGCGTCAATATCTTAAACCTCAAGGAGTGAATGATATAAATAAATGAAATATAGTTTCTAAATATTTTTTTCTTTTTTTTAGGTGGGTCAAGATCATTTTTCATAATTTCGACTTTTACATAACTTTTTTCATAACGTAAGTACAACTATATATTAAATTTATATAAATTTTCTGTAAAAAATATTAAAGTATCATTAGATCTAAATAGCTATTTAATTTATGAAAATATTTGATAATAGCTTTCACAGTACCAAAAAAAAAAAAAAGAAAGAATTTAGAATCTTTTTTGAAATTAATATAATACACGTTGATAGATTCTATAAGATTATAAAATAAAATTTATGTCTTAATTTTTAAGAAAACCTTATCAAGCGTACGTGATTAAATGCAAAACAAATTTTCTCAGTAAATAAATTATTATTGTTCACAGACTGTAGGCATAAATTAAATGAAAAATTTATTACGAACAAACAGTTGACAAGTTCCTTAATATAATATTTAATATTTAAATCATTATTTCGGAAAATGTGAGAAATCTAATCAATAAAAATGCTCTAGATTAATTTTTTAAAACAAAATATATATATATATATAATAATACATTTTCAAAAGAATTTCGCAAACTTGGAAAGAGTTAGTGGGAAGTCGTTGTGATAGACAGTCTCTTTGTGTCTGGAGCAATAAGCGAGTGAAGGGAAAAGGGGCTGAGAACCCCGGGCCCTTTGGAGGAGGAAAATGGAGAAAGAGCCCCCCTGGCCCCCAGGGATCCCATCTTACGAAGGGCATCTCATCTGTTCAAGGCCTCTCTCTCTGCTTACTTCACAATTCCTGTCGAAAACACACGGGAGAGAAAGGAAAAAAAAAATGAACGAAACTATAAAGAGTACGAATTTAAAACCTTCAGAATATTATTTATATAGCATATTCATTATTTACAAATAAAGAAGAAAATGGAGGAAAACATTTTTCTTGCTCGTTTTATAAATCAAAACATATATAGAGTTTTTTTTTGTCTTTTCTGCATCTGAAGCCTTTATAAACTTTAAATGATGCTTAGACGAAGTTCTTTCGGCATCTTAGGCCATATAGACTTTGAACGATACACATTATTTAAATACGATATTTATTAGGGGCCCAGACTCATTGATTTAGATCTTTTGGTATACAAATGATTTAAATTAATATTTAAATTATTAATAATTAATTAATTTAAATAAATGCTTGGGATCCTAATCCGCGCCCCGTGGCTTTAAGATTATCAATATTAACATTTGTCAATACCTCTAGCCTTTTAGCGGGGGAGGGGGGTAATTAAATTTTATTAATATTAATAATTAAAAATTACTATTATTCTTTTTCTGTATTATAAACCTTGGGCCAAAAGTTGTGCAGTATTATAAATATAGATAGCCTATTATTCCCATTCATATGTAAATATTTATTCATATTAATTTTATATGCAATATATCAACTTAAATATTAAATTATACAGTATAACCTATTCTGATTATTTTCGGGAAATAAATATTGAGTTGTAAAGAATTTAGGCTATATGTTTGAAAGTCTGTCAGCATTTCAAGGGGGGATTAAAGGGAGTAATTGCCCCCTCCCCCCGAATTATGAGAAAAATATTTTTCTTGGAAATTAAATTTTATTTTTAATATAAAATTTTAAAAATTAATTCTTATAAACTTGATTTGTATATATTCTGGTAAATAAGTGCAGAATGCAACTTTAAATTACCTAAATTAAGAGAAAGTTGTGTGCTGTTCAACCAGTCCCACCAGATTACCCCCTCCCTCCTGAAAAACTCCTCTGGATCCGCCCTTGCCGCATTTACATTTCCAAACATTTAATAAAATAAAAGCCCAACAAAAAGCAAATATTAATAGTTATATATTATTATGAATTCTTCGAATACTATAATATCATCGCCAAATAACGAATAATAATTTGTCTGTCTCCTAAAATGTATGCAAAACAATACTCCGAAAACTTTTTTATTATAAAATAAAATAAAGTATAATAAACATTTTTTTTTCTATGAATATAAAGTATGATAGAATCACGCAAGTTTTAATTTAAAAAAATTAGTTCTCTTAGAACATTAATTATTAATTAGGTTACGAGTTTATTTAATTATTCTAAATAATAATCTATTTAAAATTTAAATGAGTTGGAAAAATAATGTGTATTATTAAGGGCTAAATTTTTCGCATTAACCCTTCCTTGCAGCTTAAAAAACTAGAACCAGCTACCCTGCATAAATTACAGTTTAGATACAAGTTTGGCAGGTGATTTATTTAAAAAATAAAAAAAAGGACCCTATTTTATTTAAATGACTCAGGAAAAAGAGATAACAAGTGTTTTAAAAAGGATATGAGGTCTAGAGTTCGATTCCCAAATGGACAAAGAATTTATTTAATTATTAAGCTTATATATATTGTATTTTCAATTTTTTTTTTTTTTTTTTTTTTAATAGAGTAGGAAGAATCCCGTTTCGGCTAATACTGGGTATACGCATATCTTTTCAATTTAATTATTAATAGATACGTGTACATCATACTGAATTATTTAGCAGTATTGGCGCACCAATTAGACGGCAAGTGGAAACTTTGTTCGAGGGGAGATTGGTGACCATCATCAAAAAAAAAATAATAATAATAATAAGTATATCGTATATAATAAGAAAATCGTAAAAAAAAAGCAGAATTTTATTATAAAAAATGTTATTTATTAATCAATATCATAACTAATTTTTACTTTCTCTTATCTATATAAGGGGTCGTTCACATGTTAGGTATCGCTTTAGAGGGAAGGGGTCTGGACAAAACGTTACTAATTGTGACATGGGGGTCTCGAGGGTTTCTCTAAGTGTGACATAACAATTCAAAATTGAATTTATAAAATATTAAAAAAAAAAAAGGTAAAATGATTGCATAAGAAATTTTATTCGGGGGGGGGAATTATATGTTGAGACATAATATTTGTAGGGGGTTTGTTTGTATGTGACAAACTGTGACATGGGGGGGGGACTAGAAAATCGCCAAAGAAGGCGTTACACTTCTCTAAGCTGTGCGACGGCCACACCAGATTTTTATATTAGTCTGATCTGATTAAATTATTGCTGAGGTAAACAATTTATTGAATAATTAGCATTTTAATTTAAATTTATTCTTTACTTATCTGATGCTTTAAAAAAAATCCCTTATGATTTGTAATAAAGATTTTAAAACATTTATTTTCAAAATTTAATAAATCACAATAACAAAGCCTCTAACATATTATATATAGATATCATATATATTAATAATAAAATTTTTTATCAATCTATTTAGATTATTAAGCGTAAACCCAGCGAAAACATACTCGAAAGGATTATCTTTTTTTTTTTTTTAATTTTGCTTGTAGTAGGCCTATATACTGTGTTAATCAAAAAAAAAGTTCATTTTTTTAGCCCCTATTAAAAGAGAAAGAGAAATGGGAAAGGCGTTGGCTGGTCATAAAGGGAATAAAATTGAATTAAATTTTATATACACACAACGCGATAAAGAATATGTAAATATATTTCTATATAGAGTAGATGAAATTAGAATGTTAACTAACTTGTAAGTATGAATTCAAAACATCTAAAAAAAAAAAAAAAAAATACAAAAACATAAATTGAAAAAAAAAATAAATTTTTTCAGACGTTTTTAAAGGGATAATTTTTTTAAACTCAGGGGCATATTTCCAAAGAGGCGGACTAGACACTTGCCTGGGGCGGTAAATTTTAGGGGCGGCAATTTGTAAAAAAACTGCTTGTTTATATACGAAAAATTTAATACAAACCCCCATAGACTTATTATGCCTAACTCAAAAGTATTTGATGTTGAAAAAAAAAAAGTATAGGCCTAGGTAATCAGACGTCCACCGACGTGTTAGGGTGTTTCTCATTGTTGGGGTGGTTGGGGCGGCAAAAGCCCACTATCTAGCGACGGCAAATGCTCAAATCCGCCCCTGAATAAACTTACATTTTCTATATTGAGAGGATATTGCCGTGTATCATTTTTTTTTTCAATAAAATTGAAATTTTAGGTATATAAAATTTAATTTATTTTCAAATTTATAAAAAAAAATAAAGTAGATAACGATCTCAAGTCATCAAGCTATTATAAGAATGTTATTTCTTCAAGTCGATCTTTACCTCCCCCTCAACTCCTGAGTCAGACTGTGCCACGGGCCGGCCTGCCATTCTCCCGGTCTCAGATATAGCCTAATATCAATCCAAAATCAAAAGAAAGAGGACTATATTCGCTCATAATCATCATATATTTCCTGAAAAACCGAATTTTTGATCCTATCACAGTATTTTAAAATTTGTTCTGCGTGTTGTTGATAAGTTTTACTAAGTCACTAGGTCATTGAAAAAATTTAAGTCAAATAGGAAGAGCAAAAAAAAGATTGAGCTAATTTAAGCTGTTAAATAGGTTACTTGGTTACATAGTTAATATGATAAGCTTTCATATCTATAAACGAGACTCGAAACTAGAGGGACTATATTGATTTGTTAGGGAGCTAGCTAGCTAGCTAGCTCCTGGCTAACGTGTTGGTTTGAACTTATAGGGGTCTTGGGTCCAAGTCAAGGTCATGCCATCGGGACATTTGATCTAATCAAAAATCATGGGATGATAGGAAGCATGTCTGAAATATTTATTGAAGATGAACAATAAATACTAGCATTGGATATAAGTGTTACGATATACAATTTAGAATTGGCCTACCTAAAAAAAAGATACAGTAATTAAATATAGACTATAAATAAATAAATATATATGTCAATTTTAAAATTAAAAAAAGGAAGGGGGTCAATCGTGGGAGTTATACATATATTAAAATTTATAAAATACTAGACCGGATCAGGTTTTTTTTTTTTTTGAGGGGGGGGGTCTGGTGTGACTGACTCACAGCACACAATTTTTTCTTACTTTGGGTAATTTAAAGTTGCATTCGAAGTATTAATTTTTAAAATTTTATATTAAAAATAAAATTTAATTCCCAAAAAAAAAATATTTTTTTCAAAAATGGGGAGTAATTACCCCCTTGCTTGAAATAAACTAAGGTTATTTTTCAAAATTTGAATCTCATATTTGGATATTTTATACTCAATAGAGAATCCTAAATAAATACAAAATTTCATAAGAATTGGAAAAAATTATTTTAAATGAGTAAAAAGTCCCTTTGAATCGAAATTAACAAGCAAATCCCCATAGGGATTTAACATTGGCTCTATGGAAGGAAGAGCCGAAAAGTGAATTTGAAAAATCTGAAATTCATCAGTAAAGTGTACTTCAAACAATTTTCACGAAAAACTTTACTGATATACTTTTTAAAGAGCATCTAAAAAATAGTTGATTTATATGAATTTTAATCTAAAAAGAAAAGGATTTTTATTCTGTTACCATGGCAACCATGTGTTCTATCTTTCCTATGAAGAACAAGAGTAAAGTGTGCTTAAAAAGATTTCAACGGCAAAATGAGAATATATATTTTAAAGAGCATGTAAAAAATAATTGATTTATGAATTTTAAACAGAACCTTTGGAGCCAATTTTGAGAAAACTGAAAAAGTACATCAGTAAAGTACTAGTACCTTTTGGCCAATATTGTTTAAAAGCTTATTTTCACAAGGGGGTGCCAACTTAATTATAAAATTTCAACCTCCTAGCTCATTTCCTTCATGCTTAAAAATGTACACACTCATACACAGACCAATTTGCGGGACCCACTTTTTTGGACTCAGGGGAGCTCAAAACATGTATATCCATCAAAATCTCGACATCGAATTTTTGACATGATCGCAATACTTTCTCTCTCTATATATTCCATATATAGGGTAAGAGAAAGTAAAAAGTTATTTAGTTTTCATCCTCTCATAATAAATATAATTATAGGGCATGTAACATCCGAGGCCTACGAAAATTTTGTTTAAGAATATTTGGAATATTAATTCTAATTAAAGACATTATTAAGACCAAATTAAGAGTAGAATATAAGTATATAAATTTTTTTTTTTCAATTTTATCAAATAGATAACAGTATTAATTTATTTAAATTATGGGCTTTTAACCTCTTTATCTATATTAGGTAGATTTTTATTTGCAAAAGACGATTAGATATGAAATTTATTTTACTTTTATTTAGCCTACATTTTCTTAATGGTTTTATTGGTAACTATTGGCCTTCTTATTGGTATTTAAAAAGAAAATTGAAAACAAAAGAGAAATTTAAATGTTACATAAGTCAAAATAATTTTTTGTTATCAAACAAATTTGAAATAAAGGAAAAGCAAGAGCATCAAAAAAAATCCTCCTTTTGAAAAATAAGAAATCGCGACCTTTCAGGTTTAAAATTTAAAAAAGTTCAGAACCCTTGGAGTGGGGCAAATGCCCCCTGCCCTCTCTCAAATGACGCATTTGAAGGGTGGTAGGTGAAAGAAATATTTTATAAAACACAATCACTCCAGCTAAATTTGGAAAAAAATACTTTTTGAATTTTTTTTATTAGAATGCTCTAATTAGAGGCCTTGAAAAAAATAAAGAATAATTTTTAATCTGGTGTAACTGGTCGCACAGCACACCTTCGGTAAACGAAAGTTGTTTACTGTGCTTGTAACACCATATTTTTTTGTGTTTAGATATACAGTATATCCGCATATATATTAGAATTTTTTTTTTTTTTAACACACTTTTTTCTCATTCACACAGTCTTTTCGGCAACTTAGGCCTTTTAAGACTTTTACGATAACCGTTATTTAATAATATATATTTATTTGGGGTCCAGGCATTCTTATTTAAGCCATTTGGTATCCAAATGGCTTAAATAAAATCATCGGACTGCCTGGGGTCCGAACCCGCGACGTTTTGTATACGAGGTTAGCACGCTAACCTCTACACCAAGCTCCGAGGGCTATATTAGAATTCAAAATGTAAAAATTTATACACATAGGAAAATATTTATATTCAGTTACCATGGCAACCATTTCTCCTATCTTTCCTATGAAGTACAAGAGTAAATATTCAAACAATTCTGAGAGCTTTTACGCCGGCCATTCACGATCGCTCCAAATGTATATCATCCAGCGAATTACATACTGTATGTAATTCGCTTCTGAAGGTGACACATATGGTGTCGAAATACGTATAAAGTGTTAATATCAAATTAATATATTATTGAAACAGAAAACCTTGTGAATTTAATTCTCCTATTAAAGCATAATGTTTCAACTAGAGCCAACGGTTACCAGTTTAAAATTAATTTTGAGAGCAAAATGAGAATATACATTTACAAAAGTAAAAAGACATATCGTTGTATAACAAAAAAATTTTCTTAGGGGAATATCTCTATAAATATTTAATATTGGGTGTTTATTTTTTTCTTTTTCTTTTTTAAGGTAATAATATCACTTTCTCGAAGTAAGTTTTTTTTTTTATTTATATCCAACCCTGTCGCCACAGGCATGATATGACAGACAACGTCAATCGAATTTGAGAAGTCAGAAGAAAAATTGCGTCTTGTAAATTTTATTCGATGATATGAATGAAATTTTCATCTTAAAACGACAGAAAATTCTTTTATTTATATCTTCTGTTTAAAGAATAGAGTTGATAATCTAAAAGCTTCTTAGGGTACGGGAACAGGAAAAAAGGTAATTTGTAAAAACTAGTTATTTATACATTATGTTAATGCTTTAAAAAATCACTGGAAGGGGACGTGATTAAAACGGATGAGTTTCAAATACTAAAAGGTTAAGGAATATACCCAGTATTTTACATACAAATGAATTTTGTATATTAAATTATATAATTATACATATAGACAAGTAACCGCGGTTGTAGAATTAAATTATAATAAAATAAAACTTATATATGCATAAAATGCATCTCATATGCACCAAAAAATAATTTATTAACACCTGTCTAGAATACAATAAATAAAAGATTTATTTCATAATTTTGCTAGGAGGGGGGGGAGGGTGGTTGAAATTTGTTATGTAAGAAAGACATTGGGCAGTGGAGCATACAGGGAGAGGAGGGTAATGGTAGTAATAATGATTTATTTAGTTAAGAATTCAAATTAGCTTATTAAAGAACTTTTGTATAATATTAATTTTTTTCTGTCCAGAATGCTCATCTCCACCGCCTAGTGATACATTCATAAAGGCCTATACAAAATTGTAAAACGCAATTGTATAGCTGTGATGTAATATTAATAGAGGGTAGCACCAAAATGATAAAATGCAGCTATATTTTTTTTTTTTTATTTATTTAATTAATTTGCACAGCTGACAATTCGGTTCTATGTTAGAACCATCTTCAGACCTGGCAAAAAGTCTTTTATAAGTGTGTCACAGCACATTTTTAGAACCTTATTATTATGTAATAATAAAATAAAATACACTATGAAACACTTATAGACTTTTTTCACCTCTGAAGATGGTTCAAATCTAGAACCGAATCGTCAGCAGTGCAAATAAAATAAATAAATTTAATTAAGGTTCAGGAAATCCCAAATGAGCAACGCAGCTAGTCGTTTTTTCAATTTTTATTAAATATAAAGTGCCAGGGCCAACGTTTCGGTCGCATATAGGACCATCATCAGGGCCAAGCCATTGTCAATTTATTATTCCTCTTGGTCATATTGGCCAAAGAAATTGTCAATAATACAACAAATTCAATGACCAAATTGTTAGATACAGTGTGTTATTATGGACTGAGAGTGAGTGAATGAAAATAAATAAAGAAAAAAATTGTCTCATGTTGGTGCTACCCTCTAGTAATATTACATCCCAGTTATACAAGCGTTTTACAATTTTGTATATAGATATATGTATCACTAGGCGGCGTGGATGTCCGTTTTGGACAGAAAAAAATTAATTATACAAAAGTTTTTTAATAAGCTAATTTGAATCCTGAACTAAATCATTATTACTCCTAGTATGCTCCACTGCCTCAACTTCTTTCTTACATAACAAATTTCGACGACCCCTAGCAAAATCTTGGGACTGCCAGGACCGTCATTTTTTTTGCATATAAGATAAATTTTATCATTTAATTCACAACCAGAATAGTTGTCCATATATAATTAAAACTATTTTCTAGTTTAGGAAATAAACCTCTTTAATCATAAGAAGCTCGTCTCTACTCGATTTAATGTAAATGTTGAGGCAAAATTTTTAAAATTTTCAATAATATTTGTTTTTATTAATAAAACCAACCCCTGCATTCATTGATTAAGAAAATAAATAAATGCTCGTTTGGTCAGGCCGGGCAAGGCCGACGAACCAACTGTAGGGTTTAGGGTTTCTAGTCAGGGTTGCGTTGCGTTGCAAAGGGCGCACACAGCGGTGGCTGAACCCTGGGCCTGACATCGCCGGAGAGACTGAATCCACCCTTCGCATGTGGCTCCGTTGCCATGGCAACGGCACACAGAGAGGGTGTCTCCCCACCCCTACACTCGATACTCCCCTACTTGCCACCACCGCCGCCTTTGACGCCGCCACTTTATTTTCCTATCTCAGAAAAAAAAAACCTGCAGCTTTTTTTTTTAATATTAGACCCTTTTTCTTTTTATAATAGGTTAGAGGTTCATTTAAGGTTTTTAAATATAAAGTGAAATATAGGACAAAAGGAAAAGAGTAGGCTATTGATTGTATTTCATTAATAGAAAATAAAAAAATTTCCCTGAGGGGTTTAGCTAAACCATTTGGGGAACGGAGAAAACGTCAAAATTTAGACTTTATATGAATCAAAAATTTGCCAATAAGGGAATTATATCCTTTGAATATATTAACACTCTTTGAATAACATTCTCCTTTGAATAAATTCCTCTACCTGCTAATATTTAAATAAAAATTTCATTTTTTTAAAATTAAGAGATAGGAAATGATATAACTTCACGGGTTGCCGGTAGAAGATGGCTTCGTGCACGAAAGCACCTCAGGTAAATAAACGGGGAACCCAAAAGAAATTTCAAATAAATAAATAGAATTTAAATGAAAAATTGCAACCATTTCTCCAATCTTTCCTATGAAGTGCAAGACCAAAGTGTGCTTCATACCATTTCAAGAGCATAATGAGAATATACATTTTAAAGAGCATCTTAAAAATAATTGATTTATGAATTTTAATCAAAATCGATGGAGCGAATTTCGAGAAAATTCAAAATACTTGAAAAAGTACATCAAAAAACTACTAGTACTTTTGGGCAGATTTTGTTTAAAGGCTTCATGTTACGTTCCAGGGGGGTACGTAAATAAAATTTTAACCTCATAGCTAGTTTCATTCTTGAGCATAGGCGTAGCCAGGGGGGGTTTGGGGGTTCAAACCCCCCTCCATGGGACCCAAGTCATGACTAGATATTTAATACAAATTATATTTCATATAAGATAAGAGAAAGTAAAATATAATAATTTACTCTAGCTAAAAAAACAAGTCAAAATGATTTATAAATACCCTAAAATAATCTTAAATTTTTGAAAAAAATTTCTTGATCCCCCTTCCCATCAAAAATTTCTGGCTACGCCAATGTTCTTGGGGTATATTGTTTACTCCCACACAGACATACACACCCTCAGACAGACCATTTTTGTGGGATCCACTTTTTTGTTTTTCTAATTTTTACCTATTAGATAATATGAGTCACACATATCATTTAGTAACAAAAAAAAAAAAATTCAAAAAAGTAAAATTATTTTTTAGACGATTGAATCTCTTTCCATCTTTGAGGACCATATAAACTCAATTTTTATTTACAATACAAATTATTTAGTCCCATTTATTTATCAAAAAATTCATCCTAATCTACAACACCTTTAAGATTATCATTATTAACTTTGTTACTCTATTTAAGAGGAGAGGGGACAAATTAATAAAATCACTTCCTTTAAAATTAGGTATTAATTTTTTTACATCCTTGGCTTTTGCTAATAATTAAATAGAATTTCCTATGATAACTTGTATCACTGATAATAAATATATAATTATTTATATTATTGATAACTAATAGTAAAATGTAATTACTATTATAAAAGTCGCTCTTATAGATAATTTTCTTTATTTCTAATTGCCTATTAAGGATGGATAATACGGGTACTCCAATTAGAGCATTGATTTTTTGCCAATTATTTGGCATTTATAAATGAAAAAAAAAATCCTTGGCTTAGTTCTCTCTCTCCCTCTCTCTCTCTCTCTCTATAGCGCAGTGAAACTGGAGGGGTGGTTTCCTCGGAAAAAGCAAAAAAAAGTTGATTGATAATAGGCAGCCAAAGTGAAAGAGCGAGTTCAAGAGAGAGAGAGAGAGAAAGGAAACATTTCTCCCCTTATGCAAAAAAAAGTCGCCTGTCAGAGGCATTCCTTTAAAGAATTTTAAATATAAAAAATTTTAATTTATAGCGGAATTTATTTACCTACTGCCCGAGCTTGTTGCTTTCGACCAGGTGACCCTTGGAGTTAATTTGATATTTTTTTTTTTTTTTTTTGTGAATGAAAAAACTTTTTTTTTAATTTTTTTATAGGGCCAAATAAAAAAATTCTATTCATCTGCAGATATTTTAGAAAGACATAGCATTTGAATTTTAGTTTTAAAGGTCATTTTGATATTATATCTCCCCGGAAATTCGAAATTTAATTTTTAGTAGGTTCCTCCTCTAGAAGTATTTTTCATTCTTTATACGAATTATAATCTCAAATATTTTAAACTCTTAAACAAATACAAAAATTAATTTTTAATGTGCCCATCTTTCCATTATAATACAATATATGGCGGATAAGCTGTGTATCAAATATTAGTAAAATCTATTGAAAAATAAAAAAAAAAAACTTAGGGACTCCCTCCTCCTATCATTTTTCTATTTATATCGCTGTTAGGCTAAATCTGAAATTATATGAAAAATAAAAAAAATTTCCTTTTAAATGATTGCTTCCTTTAATTATACGATAGAGAATGGAATTCTCAAATTTTAATAGAATCTGATCAAAATCTCAAAAAAATAATAAATAAAAAAGTAAAAATGTATTCGTAATAGGCCTATATAGGCTAAAGGATGATAAAATTTATCTGGTTTGCAAAATTTTATCAATTGTGGCGAATTGGCTATTCATTCAGTTAAAAAATATTTAATTATATTTTATTTATTTATGTTATAATTATAAACTCATAAAAAATATTTTTCACTTAAAAAAAAAAATTACTCTTGTTTAAAATAATTCCCCCCCCCCTCCCCCTCCTTCACCTTTGTTACGCCCGGTGAAATAATTAGAATAACAAGGCCTATTTGAATGAATCTGATCAGGAGAGGCACGCTAACGCCCTTCCACTTCCCCTCAAAACTGATCAAGCTTACACTAACTATCCTAGGCGAGATGTCGGCGAGGAGCCCGAAAATAAACGAAAGCGCTCGAACATTACCGAACATTCAATAGTGGTGGCTAATTATATAGATGTACATGTATGTGAAAGTGAGAGACATCTCTACCTCCTCACCCTCCCCCTCCATAATTTTTTTAAATACATTATGAATTATAGGAAATAAATATGTAATTACTTTAAAAAAGAAAATGTCATTATTTAAAACTCCTATTCAATCTTCACAATTTCAAACAAAGCCCACGTTTCATTTTGATAATCACAATACAAATCAATTTAGATGATTGACACATTAATAAATAGCAAAATTAATAAAAGGATTGAAGGAAAATACCTGGAGATGTGAGGTGAAAGATGGAATTCATTGTAAAATGGAATTTGAGGATGTATAGGCATCGTTTATAGGTGATCGTGATGGCATAATTCGAAGCTCCAGGACGCCATTTAATTGCGAGGCGGCGAAAAAGGGTTTATGTATTCAGAGCTCCATGGCCGAGCTGCTACTGGAAGCCAAGCAACAAGGAGGAGAGGCAGGCCCCTGGCGCTAAACAGAAGAAACAACGGGGTCACGTGACATCAAAGCTGCATTCTTATTGGTCCAAATATTTTTTAATAATCAAGCTCCAAAATATGATTAAATAAATAATTATATGCATTCCCATGTTAAAATAGATAATAAAAATAATTTGATATAAAAGAATTTATCTTTTAATAAAAAAAATAAATTGAAATATTTAAGAGGAGGCTGTATTTTATTTTATATACTGAATATTGAGAGTCAATATTTTTTAAGGATACATAAAAAATATAATATATTTTTAAATAATTATTATTTATTTATCAAGGTCGTTAGCCTAGGAAGGTTTGTCCCAGACAACCTTAACTCAAAATAATACATTTTTTCGTCTTTTTTTAGTAAATTTACGAATACCAGGTATATTTAATATAATTAATTCTAATAAAGATTTTGTTCGTATTTAGTAAATTTTATAATAATGCATATTTGTACTTTTTTGTAATGGAGGTGGTAGGCCTATTCAGTGGTGTAGCTAACATTTTAGGGGGATGAGATCAACATAATTTTTTTTACTTTCTTTTACTTATGTATATATGTAATATATATATAGAGAGAAAGTATTGGATTCATGTCAAAAATTCGATGTCGAGATTTTGATGGATCTTCACGTTTTGAGGTCCCCTGAATCCAAAAAAGTGATTTTCGCGACATGATCTGTCTGTGTGTGTGTGGGTGGGGGGGTGTGTGGGTTGTGTTCAATTTTAAGCATGAAGGAATTGAGCTATGAGGCTGAAATTTTATATTTAAGTTAAACACCCCCCAGGACCGAAAAAAATAAGCTTTTAATCAAAATCGGCCAAAGATTACTAGTACTTTACTGATGTACTTTTTTAGTTTTTTTCGTTTTTCTCAAAATTTGGTTCAACGATTTTTTTTTAAATTCAAAAATCAATTATTTTTCAGATGCTCTTTCAAATGTATATTCTCATTTTGCAATTGAAATCTTCTGAAGACCACTTTACTCCTGTATTTCATAGGGAAGATAGGAGAAATGGTTGCCATTTGATTGATTGATTGATTAGTTGTTCTGGGGCTTCTCTTTGCACTGCGGCCTTCTAGATCAGATCTATTGTACTCCCCCGATCTAGGAATAGTTCGAATTCGGGTGATGTTTTACCCCTGAATTCCTATGTCCATCTCTCAGGCCCTAAGTGCCTGGAATTGGAGGGGATGTGTACTCCCTTTTGCTCCAGCAGAGACGTATCGACTTTGGTTGAATTTTTTCGGCAAGTTGGGTTCGAACTCGAGTGACATTTTACCTCGAATTACTAAGCCTCAGCTTATCCGATAAGCCACGCTCGCTTCAATGGTGGCCATGGTAACAAAATATAAATATTTTCCCATACTAGTAAATTTTACATCTTTAATTCATATGTTCTGTACTGTCGACCCAAAAAATCTGGTGTGACAAGCACAGTACACAACTTTCGATTACCGAAGGTAAGTGTGCTGTGCGCCAGTCACACCAGATTTTTTTCTTTATAGACATAATTTTATCAATTAGTTTAAATACTTTTTTAGCCTAAAGCTAAAAAGTTTGCATTTGTCTAAATTGTTATTATAATTTTTTAATCATTCGTATTTTTTTTTAAAGATACTATTTTGCCAACAGAGGCGACCTAAGTCCCCTAGCCTTGTACTGTATGTGAATGTGTTAACATTTGGATAATATATTCAGCGAGAAAGTTTGGGTTGCCTTTTGTTATAGGCATTCTTGAAATTGGTTAGACAAGAATAAGTCACTTACATTTCTCCTTTCGTTTTTTCCCCTAACTGGTATATTACTATTCCTTCAATATTTTGAAAAGTCTGTAAAAAATAAAGAGAAATGGAAAAAATCGAAGAGAATATTGGAAGGAGATATCAAGTTAAGAAGGAGCAATCAAGCATCAGAGGAGTAGGATAGGAGGTTCCCAAAAAAAAGGGGGCGGCTGATCTATAGAAAATGTTAGGGAGATCCCTTTGGAACGTGCTAAGGGATGTCCCTGCCATTCGTGCCATTCGGGGCAGGGCTTCAAATGCGCCAAGGGGTGGAAAACAATTTCCTAGATATCATCCCTTCTCTTCCTTTTTCGTGTTATTAAGGTCTCGGTCATACACTCACTCTCTTCTCTAAATTGCTAAAAAGGGGAAAAAAGGGCCACATATATATAACCTTGAAATGATTATTACCGAAACGTTGACCTTGATAGAGAAGAAAAAAAATGTATTATTCATTTTTTTTATTTGGATTTAAAATTTTATTTTTTCTGATTTGAATAAAATTTGTAAATTGATATTTTAAGATTTGTTTTTCAACTTTGCCCACCATAGTCGTAGGTTGGGTAGGTAGAGTTAATATAATCGAAATTGAACTGAAGCTGCAAAAATGCATTTTGAGGTCCCCTGAATCCATTTAAGTAATTGTTTGAATGATGTCTATATGCCTAAGGTAATTTTTTTTCGTCAACAAAAACTCAAAAACTATTTATTCAATTGTTTTAAAATTTTGCATTCATAAACTATAATTAAAGACCAAGAACTTAAAAGCTTTTCGTAAACATCATACCATTATAAGGGGAGAGAGTCAATATTTTTTTCTTTCATCAAATTTAAAGCATTTGTATTACTTCTAAAGATGACACACTGAGTGTTGAAATACCTATAAAGTGAAATAACACATTGAAACACCAGAGGTGTTTCTGGGGGGGTAATCTGGAGTGGCTGGTCGCACAGCACACATTTTTTTCTTAATTTCGGTAATTTAAAGGCACATTCTGTACTAGTTTGCCAGAATATAAATATAAATCAAATTTTTAAGTATTAATTTTTAAAATTTTACATTAAAAATACATTTTTTTTTCGAAAAAGGTATTTTTTTCAAATCTCAGGGGGGTAATTACCCCCTTTACCTCCCTTATATCCGCCTTTGGTATACCATTATACTGTTTAAGGGACTGGAAAGATTCTACAATAGCATAGTTTTTTAATAAATACTTTACATTTAATTATTTTATTTACTTTATTTGATCAAATTATAGAAATCCTAAATCCCCTCCCATTATAAATTTCAGACTATTTTTGGTCAAAATTTTACTTTTAAATAATTATGTTACTGACACAGACACAA
Organism: Euborellia annulipes; assembly: GCA_023213315.1. NCBI lineage: Eukaryota > Metazoa > Arthropoda > Insecta > Dermaptera > Anisolabididae > Euborellia > Euborellia annulipes. The sequence continues at coordinate 44,706 of JAKCPI010014154.1, read as the reverse complement.
CTTTTGAAACAAGAGACTGGCAGCAAATATTATTTTATTTAGTCTCTTTTTCAAAAACCAAAGCAAACACTTGACCTATGACTCAGAGGTAGAGCATTAGCTGTCTGGTGTCAAAGGTCGAGAGCTGGCAGAGTCCCGTCCCGATTTATATCAATTGAATTGGTTACCAATCAATTGAAATAAATAGGAACAGGTGGCCTCAGATGTCGAAAAAGAAAAAAAAATTCCCCCTTCGTGCATAAAATATATGATTTATATATAACGTATGTTGGCCATATCACTTTTGGCATCCATTTGGCAAGTAGCCACTATCTAAAATTCTTTTTTTTTTTTCTTTTGTATAATTTAAGTGATAAAAATTATCAAGTTTATTTTCCGAATGAAAGTGAAGGCAATAAACTCACCTTCCTTCTTTATTCATCTCGTTAGCGGGATATTCTTAAGAGCTCATTTTTTAAGCTCCTCTCTCTTTATTTTCTCTCCTCTCCCCCACCCCTCTCTCCTGTTATTTATATCATTTCTGACATCTTAAGTAAAAAAAAAAAATTATAATTTCCTCATCTCGTTTATATTAACAATCTATCTTTTGTATTTAAGTGATGACTTAATAAGTATCTACAAAGGTAATAAAATAATGATAATGAAAATTTAATACATTTGTATTGATCTGGTCAGGTTTTTTTCCCCCTGTCTGCCCATATTACTTGAAAAACCCGTTTTATCAATGCTGTTTTTTTTTTTTTTTACTTTTTCAAACCTTATTAAGTCTTCTGATACTATTAAATATATTAACAAGCACAATATTAACTGGTCCAACTACTAAGTTCAGTACTTGGAGATCGAGAGATGCTTGCTATTTTTTATTTGGTCAAGAGAGTCATCAAGTTGCAGTCACAACATGACTTTCCTACTGTTCCTAGTTAAAGACTTGATACTCTTTGGATTTTTAATGTGAAAAAAATAAATAAATAAAATTCAAGCTAATTAGTAATAGGCCTTTTTCAAAAGATTTAGATATTTTAACTATTGCAATACATTGTTAAACATTTTCATAGAATATTCATAAACTTGTATATGAAGTATGTTACACAAACTGTTTATGAATATATGAAAATGTTTATGAATGGTATATCTACTAAAAAAAAAAAACTCTGTATGCTGGTTCTAATCTTGGAAAGGTTTCGGTTATTTTAATTTAAGAGCCATCCTCAGGCCTTAGATTAGATATTATATAAAATTTCACAGAGTTGGTCGGTGATAAGATTTTTCATATACTTTGTTCTTTTATCAATGAAGAATTAAATATATATGTACCCAAGTACTTCAATAATTTTTGACGATGGTTGCACTAGTGAGTGAAGTAAATCAATTGATTTACTTCTTATTGACCTTGAAGTATACTAGGGTACATATATATTTAATTCTTCATTGATAAAAGAACAATGTATATGAAAAATTTTATCACCGACCAACTCTGTGCAATTTTATATAATATCTAATCTAAGGACTAAGGATGTCTCTTAAATTAAAAGAACCGAAACGTCTCCGAGATTAGAACCAGCCTACAGAGTATTTTTTATTGACTGCTCCTGCCCATAATTATTCATTTTTTTTTTTTACTTAAACTTATTTCACAAACTTGGTATATTAAAATTCAAGCACGTCAATATAGGAAAATGATTGAAATTTTTTTTTTTTGCAGTATAGGAACATCCCCCCCCCCCCTCCCCGTGACCGAGAGATTAGAGGTGTTAACAAATGTCAATATTATAGGGCCCTGGGGTCTGTTTATAAAAAAAGGTTAATCTTGTTTTATTTCTCCCCTAACTATACTACTATTCAAAATTTTTATTTTATTTAAATTACTTCTTCTCTATCCTCGCCCTTATTATTCCCGCGATGAGGGGTTGGCGGAGGGGTGGGGTTTTTTTTCGACCGGGAAGGAATGGAACAGGCCGGCCCGTCACACGGTCTGACGCCTGTTGAAAATATAGAAGGAAAGAGACTGACATGCAAAGAAAGAAAGTACTGCCAGTCCCAGCTAGGGCAGCTCGTGGTCGCCATCCACTTACCCACAAAATGTGGGCCCCTGAGCAAATTTTATTTAAATTAATATTTTTCAAAAAAAAAGTAAGATTTTTATTTATGTTTAAAATATTCTACCTGAAATTTTTGGTTGGTGATATATGATAGAAAATTTATTTTTCATTAATGAATTATTGATATTCTTTTTTGAAAGATTTATTCTTATTCAAAAACGTTTCGGTCGTCGGTTTGTTTAGTATTCAAGTAATATTAACGTTGGACGAGGATACGGTGACACGTGCCTGGTGAAGAGAGAAAGACGGAAGCAAGGAACAGGAGAGAGAACCCAGGGGCTACACAAGAATAAATGATGGAGGATTAAGAAAAAGTCGAATAAAGTAGGCACGTGTCTGGAAAAACCAAATAACTACACTACGTTTTTCCTTCTTTTTGCGCTATTCCCTGCCCCCCTCCCCCCATGTCTTTTGTTTTAAAAACGTTAAATTTTATTACATTGGACTTTTTTGTCGTCTTCTACAACTTTTATTAGAAATCTAAAGAAACCAATTTTTTCTAATGTTTTTTTTTTATTTTATTTTTTTTTTTTTGTACTTTGATTTACATAGAATATTGATAAAGTAATTTGAATTCATGGGATAGGAGTTGCCTATCTAACGTAAACAGCTGCTATATTCGCGGAAGTTAGGTCTTCCCCCGGTCTCTCAAAAAAATTCCTGCATTTTTAAAATATTCAAAATTATTTTTACTTTCTCTTACCTCTATATATATTAATACATAGAGAGAAAAAGTATTGGATTCATGTCAAAAATTCGACGGTATACACGTTTTGAGGGGTCCTGAATCCAAAAAAGTGGTTTTGCGACATGGTCTGTCTGTGTGTGCTGTGAACAAAATATCTCAAGAACGTAAAGAGCTAGGAGGTTGAAATTTTATATTTAAGTTAGGCACCTCCCTGGCACGTGACACGAAGCTTTTGAACAAAATCGACCAAAGAGTACTAATACTTTACGGATTCACTTTTTCAGTTTTTTTTTCGATTTTCTCAAAATTCGCTCAAACGATTTTGGTTAAAATTCAAAAATCAATTATTTTTTAGATGTTCTTTGAAATGTATAATCTCATTTGCCATTGAAATATTCTGAAGGCCACTCTTATACTTCATAGGAAAGATAGGAGAAATGGTTGCAATGGTACAAAATATTAATATTTTCCCATGTTTATAAATTTTACATCTTGAATTCAATTGTACCCTACTGTCGGAAACTAAATATATGTCGATACAAAAAATCTGGTGTGACAGAACACAACTTTCGATTACCGAAGGTAAGAGAAAGTTGTGTGCTGTGCGACACTCACGCCGATTTTTTTATTATTTGTCAAAAATAAATTTTTACTTTCTCTTACCCTATATATGTAATATATTGAAAGTACCGGTATTGCCATTTTTCATGTCAAAAATTCCATCTCCAGATTTTGATGGATATACATGTTTTGAGGTCCCCTGAGTTCAAAAAAGTGCTTTTCATAACATGGTCTGTTGTGTGTGTGTGTAACGATTTTAATCATGAATGAGTTAAGCTACCGGATTGAAATTTTATATTTAAGTTAGGTACACCTCCACTGAGGGGGTGATAATAAGCTTTTGAACATAATCGGCCAAAAAGTACTAGAACTTTACTGATGTGGTTTTTTTCGAATTTCTCAAAATTCGCTACAACGATTTTGATTAAAATTCAAAAATCAATTATATTTTAGATGCTCTTTAAAAAGTGTATCAATAAAATTTTTCGTGAAAATTGTTTAAGTACACTTTACTGATCTATTTCAGATTTTTACTTATGAAATGCAAGTGGTCAAGTTTGAAACTAAGATGCTATGGGAAAGTAAATATATCTCGACACAAAAAATCTGGTGTGACAACCACAGTAGGCCTACATAACTTTGTCTTGCCGAAGTTATGTGCTGTGCGACCAGTCACACCAGTCACAAAATTATTTCTTTCATGTAGAAAAAAATTTATTTTTATCATCCTAATTCGAAAAAAAAAAAATACTTTTTTGGGAGATCTGTTGACCTTAATCAAATGAAACCAGTAAGAATGGGAGGTGCTTGTTGAATGTTTGCAGATTATAAGTTTCAAGAAAGATAGTGCCAGGGAGATTGTTCCAGACACGGGAGGTCATAGGAACAAAGGAAGACTGAAATTGAGTCTGTGTATCCTTCCTCAAATCCAGTTTGTTGACCTCAAAAAATCATCAGGAAAATTAATCCATTAAATTTCTTACCTAAGATTAATTTATTCACTACCGAGGGTGAGCGAGTTTGTGTAAAGATTAGATTTTAATTAAATTAAACCCCTAACTTTAAACTTGAGTGTATATATTCATAAACTATATGAACATTTATATAGCATTCATATAATGTAGTTTTATATCACAATTTATTATTCAAATAAAATATGGAAAAAATGAAGAAGAAAATTTATTTTTCATCCATTGACTGAGAGGGACATTGTCAATATTGATATTGACAACCTTAAAGTTAACCCTGTCCTTTTAAGCATAGGTCGCGCTTCAGGTCAGTGATCACTTCCTACCCTAAAGGGTAAAATTTATTTCACCTTGAATGGATAGCAACAGAGTTGAAAAAAAAACAAAAAAAAAAAAAAACAGATTTTCAGGTCTATTCTCGAAAAACGTTAAAATTTAAAATAAATAAATAGGTGTTAAAAAGTAATGTAAAAACAATCAGCGTTAAAAAATGCTATTCAAAATCACTTCCTTGCCTCAAATAGCTATTCTGTAAACAAAAATTTAAAGCCAAAGCGTTAACATTTAATAAATAGTGTTAAAAATTAAAGCCATGTCTAGGGGGTGTCTTTAATATTTTAAAGTCTAAAGTTTAAAAAATAAATGAAGTCCTCAACCTAAAAAGTAAGGTTATAATTTTTATAGCTTTGAAATAAAAGCAACATATTAACGTCGAATTTGGTATCCAAATGGCTTAAATAAAATGATCGGACTGCCTGGGATCCGAAGCCTCGACCCTTGGTAAACAAGGTAGGTGTGCTACCAACTACACCAAGCCCGAGGGCTGCTTAAGGATTTGTTTATATTAAACTAGCTGCGGTAGGGTTGCCTTCGGCAACCCTACCCCGCCAGCCCTGGCGGGCGGCGTCTCGGGATATGACTAAGAGTTGTCCAGATAAATGTATTTTAATTAATTATGAGGAAGAATTATTTTTTATTTTAAATATTTGATTAATATATTTTTCAATTATTTACACCCTAAGAAAGCAACATTTTAAATTTTATTAAAATCGAATGAAAAATAAATTTTAGGGGGGCCAGGGGGGGTGATTGCACTTTCTGAGGTCTAAAATACCATTTTTCAATTATTTACACCCTAAGAAAGCAACATTTTAAATTTTATTAAAATCGAATGAAAAATAAATTTTAGGGGGGCCAGGGGGGTGATTGCACTTTCTGAGGTCTAAAATACCATTTTTCAATTATTTACACCCTAAGAAAGCAACATTTTAAATTTTATTAAAATCGAATGAAAAATAAATTTTAGGGGGGCCAGGGGGGTGATTGCACTTTCTGAGGTCTAAAATACCATTTTTCAATTATTTACACCCTAAGAAAGCAACATTTTAAATTTTATTAAAATCGAATGAAAAATAAATTTTAGGGGGGCCAGGGGGGTGATTGCACTTTCTGAGGTCTAAAATACCATTTTTCAATTATTTACACCCTAAGAAAGCAACATTTTAAATTTTATTAAAATCGAATGAAAAATAAATTTTAGGGGGGCCAGGGGGGGTGATTGCACTTTCTGAGGTCTAAAATACCATTTTTCAATTATTTACACCCTAAGAAAGCAACATTTTAAATTTTATTAAAATCGAATGAAAAATAAATTTTAGGGGGGCCAGGGGGGTGATTGCACTTTCTGAGGTCTAAAATACCATTTTTCAATTATTTACACCCTAAGAAAGCAACATTTTAAATTTTATTAAAATCGAATGAAAAATAAATTTTAGGGGGGGCCAGGGGGGGTGATTGCACTTTCTGAAGTCTAAAATACCATTTTTCAATTATTTACACCCTAAGAAAGCAACATTTTAAATTTTATTAAAATCGAATGAAAAATAAATTTTAGGGGGGCCAGGGGGGTGATTGCACTTTCTGAGGTCTAAAATACCATTTTTCAATTATTTACACCCTAAGAAAGCAGCATTTTAAATTTCATTAAAATCGAATGAAAAATAAATTTTAGGGGGGCCAGGGGGGTGATTGCACTTTCTGAGGTCTAAAATACCATTTTTCAATTATTTACACCCTAAGAAAGCAGCATTTTAAATTTTATTAAAATCGAATGAAAAATAAATTTTAGGGGGGCCAGGGGGGTGATTGCACTTTCTGAAGTCTAAAATACCATTTTTCAATTATTTACACCCTAAGAAAGCATCATTTTAAATTTCATTAAAATCGAATGAAAAATAAATTTTAGGGGGGCCAGGGGGGTGATTGCACTTTCTGAGGTCTAAAATACCATTTTTCAATTATTTACACCCTAAGAAAGCAGCATTTTAAATTTTATTAAAATCGAATGAAAAATAAATTTTAGGGGGGCCAGGGGGGTGATTGCACTTTCTGAAGTCTAAAATACCATTTTTCAATTATTTACACCCTAAGAAAGCGTCATTTTAAATTTTATTAAAATCGAATGAAAAATAAATTTTAGGGGGGTCAGGGGGTGATTGCACTTTCTGAAGTCTAAAATACCATTTTTCAATTATTTACACCCTAAGAAAGCGTCATTTTAAATTTTATTAAAATCGAATGAAAAATAAATTTTAGGGGGGCCAGGGGGGTGATTGCACTTTCTGAAGTCTAAAATACCATTTTTCAATTATTTACACCCTAAGAAAGCAACATTTTAAATTTTATTAAAATCGAATGAAAAATAAAAAAAATAAAAATTTAAGGGGGGGGGGGGCGCAGAGCGGAAAAAACTTTTCAAATGTCGAATTGTTAGGGGGAGGAATAGTTTTTATTTTTCATTTTAAATTTTTTGATAAATATATTTTTCGTAAAGCGAGTTAGATCCTGTTTTCCAATGCTTTGCTATGGGGTAATTGATAACCCCCCAAAAAGGGGGGGGTTCCCTACCCCTAATTCGATATAATGATAGCCTAAAACCACCCCCGGAAAATTCCCTACCCATTAAAAAAAACTCCATGAAAATCGGTCCAGTAGTTTCGGAGTCTATGCGTTACAAACAGACAGACAGACAGACAGACAGACAGACAGACAGACAGACAGACAGACAGACAGACAGAGATTGTCTTTTATATTATTAAAAGATAAATATTTTTATTTAATGAAAAAATCCCTCACGCCGAGGATTTGAATAGGGATCTTCTTTGTAGAAGCCGACACGCTAGCCCGCTACACCAACAAGCCCCCTATCAAGTCATGATAATATTTAATTTTATGAGTATATTTATTAAACCAAATGTACCCTAGCCTAATTGAACCCGGGGTCTCCAGCCCATCCGGCTCATTTTATTTACATCAGTTCTTGCCCGGGATCTCGGGGATCGAGGAACGCATACTCACTAATTCCTTATTTTATTTTCAATAATTAATTATAATAATAATTAATAAATTAAAAACAAATTTTTTTTGCTTTTCAAACAAAGTTTGCTTAATGATATGCATCTTTTTTTTATCTGACTTTTTGAAACGTGAATTATAAATTATTATTATTAAAAAAAAAAAAGTGAAAGAAAGAACTAATTAATTAAAAGACGAGCGAAAAAAAAATCTCAGCCCCTCCAACCAAAAAAAAAAAAAAAAAAAAGAAACTTTTGATCTCTTTGACAAGAATACGCCAAGTTTTTTTTTTTTTTTATACAAATTAACTAGTCTGATGGAACACATTTACATAGGTAGATGAATGTGAAAAAGATGGATAATAAAAAAAAAAAGTGTAAAACTTCTTTTGTTTCCACCCTCCTCTTTTTTTTTCTTTAGCACGTGCCTTGAACCGAAGGGCCAGGCCCTCAGTTTTATTGTCTTTCACCAAAGATGCTTCTTTTTTTTTTCTTATTTTCTATAGACTTTGCTTTTGTACTTGAGTACTTGAAATCGATTGTGTATATGTGTGGGTGGATAGGGAGTAGAAAAAAAAGATTTTTTTTTTCTTTTGTATTACGAGCTTTGATTGGAACCTCTCTCTGTCTGACACAGTGTTTTATTTCAAAGAATATTAACGAAAGAAAGTGATTTAGCAAAAAACAAGGTTAAAATTTGTTACTTATTAAAAGAAAATAAATTAGATGAATTTTTATAGTGACAAAAAATAAAACAACCCTCTATCTATAATGATAATAAAAACTGACAACCTGAATAAATTATAATCCACATTTTATTGAAAGAATTTGAAATTTAAATCTTGGATGTGTTATCACTGTATCCCCTTTAAAGGGTACATCTCTAGATCTAAGTTCTCGGTAACCTAAAGGTTTTGATTATTTTTACTTTCTCTTACCTATGTATATATGTAATAGATATATAGAGAGAAAATAAAAATTTGATGTCGAGATTTTGATGGAATCTATAGGTTTCTATTACTTGTACTATTGGTAGCTACTTTTTTTTGTATTAATGCTATTTTTTTTTTTTTTTTAGGTGAGCTTCATCATTTTATATTTTGTTTGGACACCTTAAAGTAAGTAGTTTCATATGTCATTATTATTTTTTTTTTTTAACACACACTTTTTTCTCATTTACACTCAGACACATTCATACAGTCTTTTCGGCAACTTAGGTCATATAAGACTTTTACGATAACCGTTATTAATTAATATATCTATCAGGGGTCCAGGCATTTTTATTTAAGCCATTTGGTATCCAACTGGTTTAAATAAAATCATCAGACTGCCTGGGATCCGAACCTGCGACTCTTGGAAAACAATAATAATTTGTTTTAAGGTCTTTCTCGGTCATTTAGACCCCATCCCTATTCATTTCGATTTTTTATTATTATTTATAATACAGTAGCTATAAAATTATAATAATTATTTTTATTTATTTTTAATTTTTAATTTAAAATTTATCAAATTAGTGAATAATTGAGTCTAAAGCCAATCTCACCCTTCAGAAATAAAAAATTAAATAGAATATAATTAATTGAAAAAATATACTCCATTATACTATAGACAAAAATAATCCTTGTGTCCTGGACCAAAGCGACGTACAGATAATATTAAGTCCCACCCAGGCGTTTTCTCCTTGCGATTATTTAATTGTTTTTATAAAAGAAAATGAAAATCTTTATTGGAAATTTTCTATGTTTGAATCATGAACATTTCCATTCAAAATAAATAATATTTTTTTTTTTTTAACAATGAGGAGAAAACGCATGGATGGGACTTAATATTGTCTCTCACTGTACATACACAATTGCTCAAGAAAAATTTTGCGTGGTTCTTATTAATTCTTTCAAAATATAGAATAAAATTTTTTTCTAGTGTTTATTCAAGAAATTAATAATTGTGCTTAGAAAATTTTTCAAAACTCCTTTTATTAATGTTTTGAAAACAAAAAAAAAAATATACTAAAACTTCTCTCTAATTTTAGAAAATTAGTTTTCTAATTGAATATTGTTTTATCTGAATAAAAAAAAAATAAAATAAAAAATCCATACTAACTTTTGTATAACTTTTGTTTTAGTCTTAACTAAGCACTCGGTTTTAAATAAATTTATCAAAACTTTTTTTTTTTTTTTATATAAATATTTTCAATCTCGAAGAGAAAAAGCGAGTTTTCCAGTATCGAGAATAATAATAATATTAATGAGAGAGATGATGTCTCTTCGCCTCCGCCTGGCTTTGCTTTTGCTCTCTCGCTGAGTACAAAGTTCATCCTTGAGTTAATTTTCCACCCGATTTTAATGGCCTCCAACGCTATAACATTCACGTTTAACACGTCTACCCTTTAATAATAACACATCTCAATTATAATTATGTCATATTAGTCTTTATTACAATGTTTAAATGAAATTATTACACGTATATTGATTATTTTAAAAGGCGAAGATTTATTTATTTTTTTTTTTTAACTTAATTAGAAACATTATTAACTTTTTGCTTACTTAGAGTAACAAAATGTGATGTTATTTGTGAGTTTAAATATTGTTTTTTTAAGACTTTACCAAAATATTTTTCTTTAACTTTTGATTTTTGTTTGTTATATGGGCCATTCTACAAAAATGGGTTAACTTTTGGGTCGAATTTGAAATACAATTGATTTAAATTGTTTATAATGATTTTGATAGACAATAAGTTAATTTTATTGTATCCATATAGTAACAGATTTTTTTTATTCTTATTTTTGGTATTAATATATAAACTTAGCTTTACGTCAGTCCCCTGGTTGAAACCCTCCAGGGGACTGACGTTTTTTTTATATAAAACACAAAAAATCTGTTAATTGATATGGAATACTTTTTTCTTTGATTTATTAAATATAACAATCCAGGGGACTGACAAATCGAGTGTTTACTTGATTACTTTTTTTAAGTATTCATAAAATTCCAAATAAGTTTATACTTATTGAAAAAATTAATATTTTTGATTTGAATTCAAAATAAGTATCGTTATAGAATTAAATTTATTAAGGACATTAATTCTTTTTTTGGACCCAACAAATTTCAAAAATTTATTGTTTACATTCCCCTATTTCTCCTTGATCTGAGTAATGAAGGGGAGAAAAAAACAACAGACAGGGGATAGGAAAAACTTCTTAAAAAAGGCCCAATACAATTTTTGATGAATTGAGTCAAAATAATATCAACATTTTTATCCTCTCCCTAAAAATATATTTTTACTATATAACAAAAAGAGTCGAAAAACATATACCCCAATCCAGTTTACTTTTCCTAATTTTTCTTTAAGGGGAATTTAATACATATAGACCCCTACGTATGTATAGAGTATTATTTTGTGAAATCCTTCTGGTTCAACAATAAATAAATGTAATTAGACATAAATTTATAAACCCATAAATAAACTAATTAAGTAAAAAGAAAATTTGAAATAAAACTTTTGACCTTATATATAAATGTGATTCCGCAAAATATCATCAATCTTTTATGCCAATTTTGAAGATTCATCATTCAAATTGGAAACAGAATCGACCTCTGAGCCCCGGAGGTCATTTATTTGCAACCTCAAACGGTCCTTGATCCTGAATATTTTGCATTTATATAAGTTTATTAGAAATGAAGATGCTCTAGAAGAGATTTCTAAAATAAAATTGCTATTTAAATATTAAATATATTCATTATGTTAATCTTTCGATGTATAATGGATTAATGGATTTAGTATTCTTGAATTATATATCTGTCTGTTATGGTATATAAATAAATAGACAAATTTACAAATTAAAAAAATTTTAGAATTTTTTTTTTAATGTAATAAAAATTTTTACTTTCAATACTCGAGGGGTGAAATAGGACCTATAGGAAGGTTTAGGATATAGAGCAGAGCCCAAAAGAAACTTGCTTGCCTCCCCGGTCAGCTGTGGATATGGGTTTTTTTAGGGGAAGGTTCATTGAACCCTCATCCATTTTTCTCTCAAATGTTAAATTTACACTTTTGTAAAAGATTGGCTCTCTTCCTCCTTTAAAAAATTTTTTAGGTTCGATTTTGTCTCCGCAAACGTCCATGTGATGTTCTTTTTTAACAAAGGTAAGTGAAAGTAAAAAATAAATTTTTATAAGTTGTGAGCTTTGGTTAAAAAAATACACATTTGTACAGTACTAGTACTTTTTGGTCGATTTTATTCAAAAGCTTCATGTTGCATGCCAGAACGTACCTAATTTAAATATCAACCTTGTATATCTTAGCGTTCTTGACATATTTTGTGACAGACTCACACACAAACAAAACATTTTGCAGGACCCAACTTTTTGTTTCAATTTATCTGCAATAATTTTTTAGTAAAGGACACAGGTTGACGAAATTACTTGGGCTCTTTTTTCGATTCAATTCGGTTCAATTTTGTAAATTACTATTTATGTCAATGTCGCTAGATCTTAGACTAAATCTCGCTAGAGTGCTCTCAATTGTGTGTCCATTTGTAGAGAGAGTCTCGTATAACTCTAGCAAGACTTAATCTAGCAAAAAAATCCACAGTGACATTTACCATAACATTTGAAGGAATATAGAATAAATTATTTTTAATTTAATTTCCATTTAAGGGCCTTTTCAGCTTCTAAGACCATTACAACCCGTTTGGTACCCTATTCATTCGAAATAAATTTGAGACAGGAAGCGAACCCTTGACCCCTAAGACAAGAAGCGAGAACTATTCCGAGGCCCAGATTATTTAACAAAGAAAAAAAAAATCATTTATTTAAAAAACAAAAAGAGGGGGAGGGGGACTATTCTAGGACTAGACTAAAAAAATTAATTGATTTAGTTACTTTACAAGTATGAAATTTTTATTTTAAAATTATTCACAAGCAATTATTATTAAGTCTATAAATATTTTAGTTAAGATAATCTAAAAATAAAATTTACTTATAAATAAATCAAATACGATAAATATTCTAATTTCACTAGAAGTGTAGAAAGAAAGTTGATATTAAGACACTTTGGTTGCCTACTATCAAGGCGAAATACGTCCGAGTTTATGAAAATTACATTTTATGTTGGCTACCTCTTCTAATTATCCATTCAAGTAAAAAAGCGTTTGTCTAATTTCTTTTAAAGCGAATTTTACAAAGCATCAAGATTAAATAACTCTGTCAGGAATGGGGCAGGGTGGGAAGTAAAACTTTTAAACTACTATAATAATTGTTTTTCATGGCATTAAAAAAAGGAAAAATTATTTGCCAAAAAAATATGACATCATAATTCAGACCTTATCTAATAAATAAATAAACATTTTTTACTGAAGGATAATATAGCCTTATACTAGAATTTTAATTAATTTCATAAAATGTAAATTTTTTTTTTCCAAGCCCATGAAAAACATTTAAAAAATCCAGAGTTAATTTAGTATTTGTTTGTATGTGCGAATGTGAAGTATGTGTGTGTAATAATTAAACAAATGCTTTCCCCCCATTGCTTTCTAAATAACTAAACAAAACAAAAGCCGGATGTTTTAGAAATATTTATAAATCATTTTTCTAAAAAAAAAAAAAGAACAATATATGTAGAATATATTCGCAAAGATTGAATTTTTAATTATTTGTATTATAGTGAGTGCGTCGAGAGAGTGTACAATCGCATTAAGTTCTCCCTCTTTTTTCCGCACCCCCTCCTATTCTTTCTCATACACCTCCTCTCTGTCTCTTTCTCTCCCCCTTTTTCACCCCCTCCCTTATATATATATCCTCTTTCTCTTGCACTCCCCTTTTTGGTTCGCTTTTACTCCCCCTTATGAGCATTATCTCTATCTCTTTCCCTCTCTCCCTCTTCAAATTCCCTCTCTTTTCAATATCCCCACTTCTCCATTCCGTCCTCCCCTACTTTTCCCCCTCTCCTATTTAAGACCCGTCCGGTCAGTTTTCACATTTCTATCTTCTTTCTTCTTTTTTTTTTTTGCATGCTTTTGACAAATATTTATTTTTCGCCAGTTTCGTTTCGTTCTAGTAGGGATTTAGCCATAAATATAAAAACAAAATGAATATATAGTAATTGTAGAGGGTTGGTTGACACTTTACTCGGGGGTGGAGACAATTTATAGTCTGTGGTTTACGTGGAAAACTGGTTTTTAAAATGACATATAGATCATTCAATTTTGAGTATAGTAGAATGGGTTGTGATTTAAAAAAATAAATAAAAAAAAAAAAAAAAAAAAACTATAATAAATTTATACTTGTATAAGAGTTAATAAAAAAAAAATTATTACACCTATTGTTTATAGAAAAAAAAAAAAAAGAACATACTAATTTTTCTAAAATAAAAAAGTTTGTAAAATTTATTATTTTAAGAAAAAAAAAGTATTATCGAAAAATTTTAATAAAAATAAAATATTATATATGCAAATTAAATTCTTGCTAATAAAAGTTTGCACCTGTATTTATTTATTATCGTATTATTTATTATCGGAGAAAGAGCAAGACTGGATTAGACTATTTCATTTTCTTAATTGATGAAAATAAAATTTTATTGAGAAGGATGAAAATAAATAAAATTCTGGAGATGATTTTCAGGCCAATTTATTTGGATTTTCTCCTCATGAGTCCACGTTTCGGAATCCAAACGACTCCTTCTTCAGGACCATGCGGGGTCAATGAAAAAAATTTGTCCTTAATTTTGTGATTAGAAGTTGTGATTAATTACGCTAGTACACAAGGGTAATGGGGGCAGACGAAGAATAACTTGACCTGAAGAAGGAGTCGTTTGGACTCCGACACGTTAACTCATAACGGGAAATAAAATGGCCCGAAAATCATCTCCAGATTTTTATTTATCTTCATTCTTCCCCCTAATATTCACCAGGCTGTTCCCTATCTTCATCTGTAAAATTTCATTTGTCTATTTACGCTTATGAATTGTAATCCTCTGACCACAGGCTCGAACCAAGGGCGGATACGATGGAGGGGGGGTAAAGGGGGTAATTACCCGCCTGAGATTTGAAAAAAATATTTTTTTTTCAAATTAATAAAATGTATTTTTAATGTAAAATTTTAAAAATTAATACTTAAAAATTTGATTTGTATTTATATTCTGGCAAACAAGTACAGAATGCACCTTTAAATTACCGAAATTAAGAAAAAAATGTGTGCTGTGCGACCAGTCACTCCAGATTACCCCCCCCCGGCCCCCGAGAAACACCTCTGTACCCGCCATTGGCTCGAACTCGGATCGCCTAACAAGTGCGCGAGTGCTTACTCCACTTATTCCACTCTAATATAATCAATAAGAGTCCTTGTTGATGTTGGTAATAAAATAGAAGTGAGAGGAATTTAAATTTTTATATAATGAAACTTTAGATTTCAAAATTTATTCATTTTTTTTTTTTTTTTTTTTTTTGAAAAAATTTAATTAATTTGCTTCTTTTTTTAATTTTAATCAATAAAACTATATCTTTTTAGACAACTTTGAGTGCGAATATTTGAAATTTGTTCTTGTATAAAGTATTGAATTTCTGCCTCACATTCGAGTATATTCGGTAAACTTCGGGAAACGCTCTAAATTCAAATCTTAGACTAATATATAAACAATAATTTGACCCTACTACATCACTATATATAAAGCGCTAGCGACTAGATTCCGTCTGTGCCGATCAGGATGCTGATTGGCTAGAGTTCCAGGAAATGGAGCGGGAAATTTAAAATTTAAATCAGAGAGGGAAATTTAAAAATTTCCAAATACTCGGCAGGAATAAATTTGATGCATCTACAAAGGGCTTCAGGGGGCGTTTGGCGGGCTTTATCACTGGTAAATAAATAAAATAAAAGTTTCATTCTCTAGAGGCCTTGTTTATCCGAATTTTCTCTATAAAATTTTGTAAGAATTTTAATTCTATTATAGCCCTCGGCTTAAATAAGAATACCTGAACCCCAAATATTTATATTATAAAAAAATACCAGTATCGTTAAAGTCTTATATGATCTGAGTTGCCGAGAAGACTGTGTGTGTGAGTGTGAATGGGAAAAAAGTGTGTTAAAAAAAAATCCATTACAAATTAGCTGTATAATATCCTATAAAATATATTTTAAATTATAAAATAACGTGACTGATATTACCTGCACGCAAAAAAAATTTATTACTAAAATTAGAAATTATTTTCGTGAACAGACTTACCATGTTATTAATTTCAGTCAAACAATTTTTTTTATTTCTTGGAACAAAAATAATATTCAAATTAGATTCTGAACATATATTTCATATTAAAAAATATCAAATTTTGAGAATTTGATAAAAATGTCTATTTTTATGTTTTGCTTATCAGAGAGCAAAAAAGCAGATGCGATATAAGACCATTTTTCCCTTATATCAATAAATCATTGGAATCAAAAAATAGGGTATATTCACAACTCATAAATAAAGAATACGAAAAAATGTATTTAAAAAAAAAATGCTGATTATTAATGGATGCTAAAACTTAAATTAAGCAAAAATTTTATTAAAAAAAAAAAAAAAAAAAAAAAAAAAAAAAAAAAAATCAGAAATCTTTCCAAAATTTATTCACATGAATTTTTTTTGTGTTTGTTTTAAGAACTTTTCCTCAACCAGTGGCTTACCGAGGGGGGGCGAGGGGGGCGGTCCGCCCCAGGCCCCGAGCCAGCATAGGCCCCCATATATTTGTAAAAAAAAATTTAATGAAAATTTCCCTTTGAAAGGCCCCGGGGCCTTCAGGGCTCAAGTAAAAATGGGAAAATTTAGATAAAAAAAAAGAAAATTTAGTGAAAATTTCTTTTTGAGAGGCCGAGCCCTTGGGGCTCAAGTAAAAACAAAATTTAATGAAAATTTCCCTTTGAGAGGCCCCGGGGCCCTTGGGATTCAGGGATATAGGTATTTTAAAAATATTTTTGTGTATGGAGGTGAAGGCTATTTAAAGATGAGCACCCCCCCCCAAAAAAAAAATTCAATATAGGGCCCCCCTTCTTGCCCCAGGCCCCCAACTGCTCGGTACCCTCTGTCCTCAACTAAGGCCATTTAGACCCAAAATTTCTTTCATATGATTGGTAGCCCATTCAATTAAAATATGAAAGAAATTCCTTAGAGTTCGATGATTTGTCCCCATATATGCCAAAAAAATTAAAAACCTAATCAGGATTATTTAGTTTATTTATCTTTAACACAAAATTTTATTTTTTATGATCTTCAAAAAATATTTGTCTCCATACCAGTATTGAAAAATTGTGATAATTAGTTTCATGAGCATTTTTGTAAGATAGCATGTGTCATTTAAGTTAATTAAAATTTTTAAATTTTATTTTAAAAATTAAATATACAGTTGCTATATATAATATAAATTACGTAATCAAAGTATAATAAACTCACATCTTTAAGAGCGAAGAACCATCCAGAATGTAAAAATTAGGACCCAAATCTGACGAAAAATAAAAAAAGTTTATTTATTTATTGTAATAATAATACTATAAGAATTATTAGAAATTATTTTCTTACAACTCATTCAAGGAAATTAATTAAAGATTTGTATTAGATTTATAATTGAAGGAAGTAGACACATAACAAGGTAGCAAATAATTATTTTTTACAGAGAACCCCTTTCTCAAGTCAGGTTGTTTTAGGAAAGTTAAAATAGTTACAGATTCAAAAATAATGAATCTGCCAATCATAATAAGAAACATACCACAAATGTATATTTATTTGTCTTATAGATAAGGAAAAAGCCATAAAATGGGTATATAAAATTAGTGGAGAGCGAAGAGCCGCCATATTTGTCAATTTCTCGACGTCGGCGGCTGCTGCGCCCGCCATTTATAGCAACGTCAACTCATGAATTTTTTTATTTCTCTTTACTCCTTATTTCAATTTTTAATTAATCTTATATTAATATAAGATTTAATTCATGTTTCAGAGGATTTAAAATTTTATAAAAAAATTTTCGAGATTAATTAATGGACAATTTGATTGTTGAGACAAAAACAATTCAATACTAATCGTTAAATCTTATTTAGGATAGGCAATATTGTATCAGTATCGTAGCCAGGGGGGTACCTCCCCTCACATCCTGATTTTTTAAAAATTTGTTTAAGGTCTTTTTCGGCATCTGAGGCTATTATATTTCCCTATATATTTCAAATGATTGGTATCTAATACAACTTTAAACACTTCCTTAATTGTCAAAAAAATAAATAAGAATATATTTTAAAGACTGTTAGAAATTAAGTATAAAAAATTGTTATATTCCTTGAAATTTATTCATTGGAAGGGAATTGGAAATCCCGTTCGACTTCTCCTCTCCCAAGAAAAAGACTCTGCATAATATAGTAGATATTTTGAAAAAATGAAATTTTTTTAAATTATACCATAATGAAATCACTCATTATAACTTTTTCAAAATGTTAATAATAATTAAATTATTAACAAAATCACGAATTTTAATCAACAATTGGTACCGAATTCTTTCGCTATTAAATATTTAAAAAAAAAAAATTAATAGATGACTACATCGTATTTTTTTATTCCAAATTTAGAATGTTTGTTAAGATTACCTCCTTCAAACACAACGGGAACTGTGATTAATAAATAAGCTTAGAATAGGCATATTTAAAAATTAATTTCTCCATAACTCATTTACAAGAATGCCTTATTATTAACATTTTTTTTTTTCTAAAAAATCTTAAAAATGGCTACTGGACATTATTATTACTCAAGTAAAAATAAATTAAATAATAAGTATTTTGTATTATAGTCGTGAAGAAAAAATACAAAATTCCATTTTTTTTTTTTTTTTTTTTTTTTTTTTCATTTTGAGAAATGGTAACAAAGTGGGGGTTGAGTGGCACTACTCACCCTACCCCACCCCACCCCCTGAGGCACGGGTGGTGGTAGAACGAAGAATTAAGCGAGAGGCGTGGCTTCCGCCAATGCGCGTGCGTTCCCTTGAGCCAATCACCGACGAGTATGGACCGGTTAAAAAAAAAAACCGACGACCATCGAACCAATGAGAAGGTTCACCGCCCCCACTCGTGATGACTCATACGGGCATGAAGAGGACGCCTTAGGGTGTGTATGGTTCGTCCCCGGTTCGATGCCAGGCGGTAGGAAAGGAGATAGACAGGCAGGCGCAGTGGGGAGAAACACATTGATTGGCGAGTGCTGAGTGGCGAACAGCCCTCTAAAATGCTTGGATACACTCCCCCCATGGAGATTGGGTTCAATGAATGCATCTCGGTTGGTGCATCGGATCAATAAATGCACCCTTGTCAAAAAAAAATTCGTTTCCACCCCTATTTTTTCTTAATCTAATATTTTTAACTACTTATTTCATACACTGATGTGTATAAAAGTATGTCCCAAAAGTCAAAACAATTTTTAATTAATTTAAAATAAATTTCTTTAAAATATAAAAATTAAAAAAAATTTTATGATTTGTTCATAAATTAAAAAAAAAATTATATATATATATATATATATTTTATATTTTTAAGTAAAAATATTTTTTTAAAAATTCTAAAATTGGAGTTTTTTTTTTTTTTTTTTTTTGTAAAATTGTAAAAAAAAATTTTTTCTTTCATAATTTTCAAAACTTTTTTGACCTACTGATATATTTAAATTAAATATTTATCTAATTTTTTTTTTTCTTATATATATCCAACGGAATGACATCATTAAAAAAAATATTTTTCATGATATTACGTCATTTTGCCATAAAAATAACACCTGAGGTGCTGATAAAAATCCAGTTTCTGGAGAGGAAATAAGTACAAACACTCCTCCCCTCCATTTAATTAAGCACTTGATTATAATCAATTTTAAACACGCCCATAATTAATTTCTAATTACCATTATGTCAATTAAATTAATTAATTAAAAAATTTATCAGATTTAGAAATTTGAAAAGTTTTCTATATACATCAATCAAAATATTACTAATTCCATATATGCATTAAATTCTAATTTCATTTAATAATTTCCTAATAAGAAGACGTCTTTGAATTTCGTTAATTAATTGATCAAATAGTTTGGTTAGAAGTTTGTTGGGAGAAGTTTAAGTGGGAGGGAGAGAAAGAGAGAGAACATAAATTAGCCAAAAGTTTGGTTGATTTCAAATTAAGAGGGAGAGAGATTTGCAAAATCCATTTGCTTTGTTCTTGTTATATTTCACCCCTTTTAAATAGTATCGTAAAAAGAATTATTTTATTATTTATCAAAAGTATTTTTTTATATATATAAATACTAGCTGTATCAAATATTCCTTACAAATTCGCAACAAGCCACTGGCTAAAGGGTTGGAATAAAAAAAAAATTCGCAATAATGTATGTTTGGTTGAAAATAATGAATTTTGCAGCCGAAATTTTTTATTAAAAAGCCTAAATTAATAAATCTTATTAAAGACATTAAAAATTTTATTTAAAATGAAAAATTAACCTATTTCCTTAATCAAATAAGCTTAATAAAATCAAACTCTATTGTTGAGAGTGCATATATAACGTTTGGTAGATTAAAAGGTGAGAGCAACAGGTAGTCTGTTAGCTTGAAAATTCCTGGAGAAGCCAATTTTCTTTGTATAAATCTTAGAATTATATAATATATAATTCTATTATATATTAATTATTATTTCATTATTTCAAATTATTATATTATATTAAATAGTAAATATATATAACAGTTATATAAAAGCAAGGATGATGCAGCACCTTCCTCCTTTCTTAAAGACATTGAAATGGGATTTAACAATTTTAGTGACTCGGGCCTTGGTGTAGTTGCTAGCATGCTGGCCTACTATACCAAAGGTCGTGGGTTCGCATCCCAGGCAGTCCAATGATTTTATTTAAGTCATTTGGATACCAAATGGCTTAAATAAATATGCCAGAACCTCACAATAGATATATTAATAAAATACGAGTTTTATATGGCCTAAGTTAGCGAAAAGACTGTATGTGTGTGCATGGGAGTAACTAGGGGGTGTCTGGGGGGGGAGGCCTGCCCCCCAGAAGGCTCGTGCCCCCCCCCCAGCCAAATTCTCTAGTTATGCCCATGTGTGTGTGAGAAAAAAGCGTGTTAAAAAAAAAATAATTTTAGTGTGTATAAAATTTTTTGTGAATGAATTCAAATAATCTCACTCGATTTTCAAGTAATATAAAATGGCCTGAAATTTTTTATCCCCACTCTAAAATTGCAAAGATGCTCCCTCAGGCCTGACAAGCTCGCTGACCCTGCTTTATTGAGAGGGGGAAGGCCACGCCTATGACTCTTTCCCTCTCACTCTATACCTTTCTGATAATTTCGAGAAAGACCAAACTTTAAAATTATAAAAATGTAAAGAGTAAAAAATTATTTAAAAAAAGAATTTTTATTTTATTTTAATTGATAATTAAATAATAACGAATAGAAACTACTTTCTTTTTTTTTAACCAACAAAATTTATTATTAATTAAAAGAAAAATGTCGAAGTCTCGGGTGGAGCATTTGCCTGAGGAGGGAGGTTTGGGAGGAACCCTATCCCCCTAATTCGGCGCCTATATTTCCCCGAAAAAAAAGCTTTAAAAAAAAGGTGCATTTTTTTGTATGGTTGGTAGAGGGCAGAGAGTGGAGTTGAGCCAATAGGAAGAGCCTGTTGGTCTTCTTTGTTAGTGGGGGGACTTAGAGGGGCAAAGTCCCTGGGGCCCGGTGCTTGGTTGCCTGTTTGCCTGGCTTGTCTGCCTGCTTTTTATTCTTTTCTGCTTGTTATTACTACCAAGAAAAATTTCACCAGCATGATGTTGTTGCTTCAGATATTTCAGGATACACTAAAAACACGTGAGTCTAATTTAAAAACATTTTATCATTTCATAATTATAAAAACGTGTCAATCACCCTCCTTATTTTTTTTTTCTAATTACAAATCTTTGATGAAAATTTAAAAAATTAAAATTACTAGGTTATAAGTTTCAAACAAAAAATCATGAATATATACATCTGTAGATGTAAAATCACTTCTGATGAACGAGTCTCGAATTGTTCATTAAAAATATTAATTTTTAAAAATCTTTGAAACTTATAACCTAGTATTTTTAATTAATAATTTTTTTTTCTATTAGAGCCTACAGTTATTTTTTTTATTTTGGTTACTGAGGCTATTTAGGGATTTATTCCATGTCTATATATTTAAATTATATTATATCTAGGGCTAGCGGGAACGTTCCACACATACACAATGATTCCACGGGGTCACCCACCCGAGGTTTCGCCGGGTTTGGCATTGCTTGTCTGCAACGATCTTTTGTGACTTTCTCTATCCGTTGCCAGGCCCCCCGGCAAAAAAATGATTCATTTTATCTCTTTACATTTTTTTTTTATATAAACAATTTCTCATCAACTTTGAAACATGTTATAATAATTAAAAATTAATAAATATTTTTCAAGGACCTTTTTTTTTTATTAAACAAATAATATTCAGAGAGGAAATTTTTTTTTTTTTAATTATTTTTTAAAGCTGTGTTTTTTCAAACCAACTGTGAAAGAAAAAATCATACAAAAACAAATGTGGCCAAAAGTCCTATATTTTTTATGCGAGTGCTTTTCTATTGGAGCTATATTATTTTTTTTTTTTTCAAATTTTTTAGAATATATATTGACATCTTTAAAGTCTTACTTTTATTTATTGTATAAGTTGATTACAATATCAGCTTATTAGAGGAAACTATTTATTTAATGACTATATTTATTTTATTTTTTTTTTTAATATTATTAATTTTCAATACATATTGATCTGTCTACACCCACTATTTAAAATCAAATAGGGAAAAGATATGAAATGTTATAGATAAGAAATTTTATTTAACTAAATCACAACAAAACTTTTTATTTATTTTCTGACAGAAGAAATTTTGTTCCAAAAACTAAACTAGAGTTTTTGACGTGACAACGTCTTACAAATCATGTGTCTATAGTGGCATGTTAGAGGGGCATGCACGAAAAAGTTTATCGGCTTGAATAATTCCTCTGTCTTAAGAGCTATAATTTTGGGGAATATACGGTTAAAAAGAATGAGTTTTCAGCTAAAGATTTCACCATTTATTTTTTTCCTATCATTTTATTTTTTTCTCTCTTTATTATCACCTTTTCGGCCCTGAACTAGAGTTCTTACCTCTTGTGCTAGGGACTTGCATCCCTTCATATGTGACAAATATTTATTTCAATTGAATTGAATCAAATGGGTCTGTAAATTGCCTCTGACACCGAAAAAAACCTGATTTTTTCTTAGCCCAGTTTACATAATACCAGTATTCATTTAAAAATCTCCAAAACAATAACAATATAATAATTATAAAATAAAAATAAAAAACTTGAACTGATTTCGATACAATATATTTAACAATAGGCCTGCTCCCCGGCTTGGTGTAGTGGCTAGCGTGCTGGCCTTCTATGCCAAGGGTCGCGGGTTCGAACCCCAGGCAGTCATATGATTTTATTTAAGCCATTTGGATTCCAATTGGATTAAATAAGAATGTCTGGACCCCAAATAAATATATATTACTAAATACGAGTTATCTTTAAAGTCTTATATGGCCTCAGTTGCTGAAAAGACTGTGTGGATGTGTCAAAGGGAAAAAATGTGAGTTAAAAAAAAAAAAAATAGGCCTAACATTATTATTTTTTTATTTAAGATAAAAGCCATTTGCGAGTAAATATATTGATAATCTCAAAAAGTCATGGAGTGCGACCTCATGTAATCCGATGAATATTTATTTGAATTTTAATAAATGTGCATGGATCCCAATAGACATATCATATCAATATAATAAGTTTCGTCTTTAGACGATAGACTTTATCAATGTGGCCTAGGATGTCGAAAAAACGCCTCTGATATAAATCTATATATAAGCTTATATATATATATATATATATATATATATATATATGAGCAACAAAATATTATTGGAAATTTTTTTTATTATAAATATTTGAAATTTTAAATGTTCTCTTTTAATTAAAATTAACTTTAAGTTTCTAATTAATTCAAATAAATAAGAATGAAGTCTAAATGACCTCAGATGTCAAAAACGAGTTGAAAAAATATTTTTATATATTCACTCAAAAAACCGAATGACGAGAAGCAAAGGTCAATATACTTCTGCTACATCTTTAATTCAATTCCTTCTCTCCATCCACACTTAATAATTATATTTTTAAGGAAATTTTACCCAGAATTTTTTTTTTTATTAGATGTAGAATTCCTTGTTCAAAAACTTCACCCCTATTTTAAAAATATCGTCATTATTTTGAAAAAGATGATAACTTGTTAAAATTTTATGATTTTCTTCGTACTAACGAGTGGTTGTTGAGACCACCCATCCGAAAATTAGATTTAAATCTTGGAAGAGTTCATTTAATGTGGAAGAAGGTCCAAAACGAGTTTACCTATCCTGCCTGCCCACTCTTTTTCCCGTGGCCCGCATTTACCTGGCCCCTCTTTCTCTCTCTCCCACTCTCTTTCTCAATGTGTATGTGTTGAAAATCACTAGTGAATCAGATAGCCTAGTTGAAACTTACTCTAGGCTTTCTTAGGAATTACTCATACTTGAAAAAAATTTTATAAAGACCAGACAATTTTTTGTTTATATTTAATAACTAGTAAAAATATTTGAGAATGTAGATCTCTAGAATAAGACACTTTGGGATTGTATCTAAATTTGTACCTGAAGAGCCACAGAATGACCGAAATGTTGTATTTTATATAAATAAACAGATTTTTTTTTAACATTCACACTTTTTTCTCACACTCACACACACACATTCACACAGTCTTTTCTGCAACTTAGGCCATGTAAGACTTTACGATAACCATTATATGTATATGATAATATCTATTGCGGGTCCAAGCATTTCTATTTAAGCCCTCTGGTATCCAAATGGCTTAAATAAAATCATCGGACTGACTACCTGGGGTCCGAACCCGCGACGTTTGGTATAGGTCGGTAGGCACGCTACCTACTACACCAAACCCGGGGGCTAAATAAACAGATTTAACCTAAAACAGGAAAAGGCCTACAGCAAAATTAGTGTTAGTAAATATACGTATATATATATTTTTTTTAAATATAAATTACTATATATGAGGGTTGTGTGGGAGTCAATTCCCTTTACGAATTTCTAAAAAATAAATAATTAAAAATATAATGAATGAAATATAGGCTATTATTAAAATTTTAAAAGCTCTTACAGATTATAAAAAAATATATTTTCAATACAATTTTAAAAATTTATTATTTTGGGATAGAATGAGAAGGTGGGGGGGGGGGGGGGTAATCCCTTGGATCGACCAAACCACCCTCCCGTAAAATTTTCTGATCTCGGTCCTGTAATTTATATTTAGAGCCGGCTGTCTATTTGGATTCTCAGGACCGAGATCGAGGCCAAGGGATCAGAATCCAGACAACCTTTTTCAAATTTATCTTAGAAAAAAATGTGACAAATGAAGAGAAAATACTTGTTTAAAATATTAAAAAATTTTGAGTATAAAAGGTTGTTAAAAGAATAAAAAAAAAATATTAATTTTAGTTGTCTCTTTTTTACCTATGCTCAGTAAAACTTTCAAATTATCCTAATTATACTAAATATATATCAAAAAAAAAAGATTTTTGTTTCTTCTTAATTTATAGCAATAGTAGAAACTTTTCATATGTATTTGGTATTATAATAGAAAATATAAATTAAAATATAAGACAAAAATATTTTTCTCTATTCCTGTTTATTTTAATTTATAAGGAGTAGCAAATTTAAAATACAATAATTTTTATCTAATTAATTTAAGAGCTAAAAGAAAAAATAATATAAATAATTGAAGAAAAAAAATTTGCCAAAAATACGTTCAAAAATAAATTTATTTATTTATTCTGCTAAAGACAGGCATAAATAATTTTTGTCCATTTACATGTCCGAAAAAACGATAAAAAAAAAAAAATAAGTAAAAAATAAATCAAATTCAAACTAATTTTTGGAGCTAGGCCTAAGAAGAAAAAACGCCTACACGTTTTTACTTTTTTCTCTTCTTAGGCCTAAATTAAAAAAAGTAAAATCAACTAACTAACTAAAGTCTATGTAATTAAAAAAATAATAACAATAAGAGACATCTATGTCTTTTTTTTGGAATGGGTGCACGAGGTCTTCTTTTTGAATGAGTGGCTAAAAATATAAGAAGCAAAGGGCCTAAACGGCATTCGGCCTTGAAGTCAAAAAAGAGCTAACGGCCTGAGAGAAAAATGCACTAAGATTTCAAAGCAACTCACAAATAAAGTAATAAAATAAATATTTTTCTTATTAAATATTTTCCAAAAAAGCATTAATTATTAGAATTATGTAAATGATTGGAAATCAAAACTTGCAAGTAATGAAATATACAACAAATATTGGCTGGCTCTTGCTTCTAGCGGTTTATCGTGAATTTCCCAAATTTTTATGATATTATTTAAAAAAAAAAAAATATTCTTGGCATTTATTGCCATTTTTGATCACTTTGCTATTATGAGCTTGTTATTTTTTTTTAAGTACTGGTAAGAGAAAATAAATTTTGTTGACATCTTTGTATATTTATTATAATATTCATTTATATATACGGTATATAGATTATATTACAATTTTTGAATATTTTTGTCCTAAAATCGATTAAAAAGAAAAAAAAATTAAATTAATCTTAGGAAATATTAGGGGGTGGGGGTGCAAAATTGTATTTATAAAAATTTTAAACAAAACTCAGGTCCATGCCAAATGAAATTTTCTTTTTTCTTTATATATAAAAATATTTTCTTGGAATTATTACTTTAATGCAATAATGGAATAACTTATTTATATTTAAATTTATTACTACTACTGTAGATACATATATGTAAATATATATATATTTACTACAATCATTTATATTGGTAAAATAAAAATCTAAAATTTTTTATGTAAAACCAACAGAAAATTTCTCAATATTTTCTTGTCTGCCGCCTAAAAACCTATCCGTTTGCACACATGCCTAGGTTGCCGAACGCTATCCTAATTACTAAAAAAATTAAATTATTAATTTTTCTAAACAAGATTAGGCCTGCTTCACAATATAACCAAGTTAAAAATATTGAAATATTGAACAAGGGGCGAATGTGTTTACATTAGATAAGTGAACAGAATGTTACGGGGATAGGCTATAGGTATCAATTAAATATCGAACGATTTTTTTTTTGTTTTATTTCTACACAGATGGAGTATCTAAAATCGATTTTTTTTTCTACTCTCTATTATATCTATAGATACTGGATAAAAAAATAGCATCGGAGTTAAAATTTCCCAAAAACTCCTCCCATTTAATGTTAGAATCCTTTAGTGGTTATAAAACAAAACAAAAAAAAAAGGTATTTGAAAATTCTGAAGATGGATGACTGAGGGGCGGTTGCTTCACATTTAACTAGCTCTCCCTCGGTTATACTAGATGAGTATGACTTTCGGGTATTTTCACATGTAGTTAAGCTAATCATATGATTAAATAAGAGCCCGATGTTTTTTTAAGGTCTTTTTCGGCAACGATGTTATCTTGCAAAGACCCAAAGTTCAGAATAAGGTTTATCAAAGGGGTGAAACGAGAAACACAAGTATCACAATAAATAATGGCCAGTGACGATTACCATTGTGAAGTTTGGAATCATTGACAAATTTAAAATGCAAATCCTTTATCAAACCTTGTTTATTTATTTTTTTGGAAATTTTTAAATTTTTGTAAAGAAATTTAATTATAATATTTAATTGAGGTTTATAGCTGATAATACAATTTATTTAAGGTTCAGGAAATCCAAAATGAGCAATGCAGCTAGTCGTTTTTTCAATTTTTATTTAAATATAAAGTGTCAGGGCCACCCTGATGATGGTCCTATAAGTGACCGAAACGTTGTCCCTGGCACTTTATATTTAAATAAAAATTGAAAAAACGACTAGCTGCGTTTCTCATTTGGGATTTCCTGAACCTTAAATAAATTTAATTATTACTTTTATTATTTTAATTTTTAATATTCATTTAAATTAATTTTAATTTTTGTTTTTAATAATTTTTATAGCTAATGTTTTTATTGAGCTGCTAACTTCACAAAACTCTTCTTTTATCTCATTATATTTGAAAAACTTATTTTTTTAACTCGAAGATTAAGCGTTGTTATATGGATGATTTTCTGATAAATTTGCTAGTTGACTATAGGTGAAGCAACTCTCTCAAAATAAAAAAAGAATCCAATACTTTCTCTCTATATATATAGATTACATAGATAGGTAAGAGAAAATAAAAATAAATTAGTTGTTTTTTTATTTTAGTATGGAATCTTAAATATCTCCATTGTTATTAAAACACATAATGGCGATTGGTCTTATGACACTCTGCGTTATTAATTGAAATTTATAAAAAGAAATGGAGAGAGAAAGATAAAATGGGGAAAGAGAGAACGGTTGTTTGACGGCACCAATGGCCATAGCGAAGAGGCCTTGGACCCTTTTCGGGGCCCCTTTGGGGCGGGCAGACAGGACAAAGGGAGAGAAAAAGAGACGGAGATATATATATATTTAAAACAAGAGTGAGAGGGAAGGAGAGTGTGAGTGGGTCTCTCGATTGGTTTCTGCGCAGATCCGGGAACAAGGGAGGGAATTCCCCCCTAGGGGGAGGCAGCGACAACCGAACACGAACACCAATCAACCGCATTTTTACCTCTCCTCCGTGGGGCTTAACTACCCCTACTGCTTGCATTTTACCCCTCTTTTTTCTCTCCCTTTCCTACTCATATTCCTTCTCCGTTTTCTATATTCCTATCTCTTTCTCGCGTAAAATTTGATGCAGGAATGTCGGTTCAAACTTATTTTTATTTTGTTTTCCATCTTTCTCTTCTTTTTTTTTATATATTTTGGGTCATTTCAAAACTTTTGCAAAACGAAATAGGTCATTCGCTTGTGCATCAAAAAAAAAAAAGTTCATCGTTCTTCTAATTATTTCTACCAAAAAAAAATTTTTATAGACTATAATTTTTAATTATATCTGCATTGATTTTTTTTTTCTCGTCTACCAATAAAATTTCTCTTGTTGGGAAAAAATTCCAGTCTTTAAATTACCCATTAATATTCATCTCAAAGTATAATAGAATTGGATCTCCTGATTTGCATGTTGCCAAGCTACCCCTTCTTTTTTATTTCTAATTTTATAAGTCTTCTTTTGAAACAAGTCTCCCTTATCCGGCTTAACAAACAAGCCCTTTGTTTTGTTATTATTAAATTTTTTTAGTCTTTTGGGCATCTTAGACTTTAATTGATACATAAATTGCGATATGGTTAATTATTCAGACATATTTATTTATACCATTTGGTATCCAAATGATTTAAATAAATGCATTGGACTGCCTGGGATCGGAAACCACTCCTCTTGACTTTTAAGTTGTCATATTAACATCTCTCAACATCTTTAACCTCACGACCATTATTGTATAAGTACTAATATAATAGGGTCTAGTGTGAAAACTAAAATTTTTTAATTTTGACTTTTTGTGAAATTTTGATTCTAAATTCTATATGGAGCCATTTCATTTGTTAAATCCATTTTTTAGTAAAATAATTTAAAATTCAATTTATTTTTTATTAATTTATACTCTGTACAAAATAGAATTTTAAATTTTGTATATCCTAAATACATTCGAAAATTATATAACGCCTAAAAAATAAAGCTATATGCTAATCAAAGACATTAATACTCATATAGACATATTTAAGCCAAGAGCGAATCCAGAGGAGTTCCTCGGGGGGGGGGGGAAGGGGTAATCTGGTGTGACTAGTCACACAGCACACAATTTTTTTCTTATTTTTGGTAATTTAAAGGTGCTTTCTATCCTTGTTTACCAAAATATAGTATTAAATTTTATTTTATTCCCAAAAAAAATATTTTTCTCAAATCTGGGGTGGGGGGATAATTACCTCCCCTTGTATCCGCACTTGATTCAAGCGAATTTTTTTTTCGAATAGCCATTTCTCAAAATTATACCAAAATTGCACTCAGCAAGCGTTAGGCATGGGTGTAACCAACATATTTTTCAGATGGGATGGAGGTATTTTATGGCTAAGAACATAATTCTAATTTTCTTAAGACTTGATGATAATAATATGCAATTGAAAAAATAATTCTTGAATTAGATTTTATTTTTATCTATTCTCTCATAATCAAATAATTGAGGATAATATAATTTTTAATCAAACAATAGAATAGACAGGACTACAACCTCAACCTCGGAGCTGAATGATAGAAAATGATAAAAAATTTTTAAAATTAACTATGTATATTTGACCAACTCTCTTGGCTTATTTCCAAAGGCAGGTCCTTTTTAAGAGGCTCTTGAACAAACACTCCTCCCGTCCTGGGCATAGACTGTTAACAATAGCTTAAAAAATATAAGTGCATATAAGTCTTTATACCCCGTACACTCTAGAACGAAATTTACTAATCTATGCTGGAAAGAGGCTCCTTACCATAGCAACTATATATAATACTATACCAGTATATGATATAAGTATCATACATATATTCTCAGTTCTTTTTTATACCTTTTCTAAGTAATGAATATTCTAATAGCTTTTTAACATTCATTTTTCTTGGGTTTATTAATTTTTTGTTTGTTTGTTTTTTTTTTTTTGTTTTTTGAGATTTTCATTTACGAATAAAAATAATTTTTATGAATACCGTGGCTATAGCCGAATTTTCCAAACTATTTTTTGTTCACTGCTCTTTTAATATTTATCAGAAATTTAAGGGGCCCACTTAGTCAAAAATATAGACTACTAGCTGCGGTAGGGTTGCCTTCGGCAACCCTACCCCCTCCCTGGCGGGCGGCGTCTCGGGATATGACTAAGAGTTGTCCAGATAAATGTATTTTAATTAATTATGAAAAAGAGTTTTTATTTTTTATTTTAAAAATTTGATTAATATATTTTTCAATTATTTACACCCTAAGGAAGCGTAATTTTAAATTTTATTAAAAACGAATGAAAAATAAATTTCAGGGGGGTCAGGGGGTGTTTGAACTTTCTGATGTCTAAAATACCATTTTTCAATTATTTACACCCTAAGAAAGCAACATTTTAAATTTTATTAAAATCGAATGAAAAATAAATTTCAGGGGGGTCAGGGGGTGATTGAACTTTCTGATGTCTAAAATACCATTTTTCAATTATTTACACCCTAAGAAAGCGTCATTTTAAATTTTATTAAAAATCGAATGAAAAATAAATTTCAGGGGGGTCAGGGGGTGATTGAACTTTCTGATGTCTAAAATACCATTTTTCAATTATTTACACCCTAAGAAAGCAACATTTTAGATTTTATTAAAATCGAATAAAAAATAAATTTTAGGGGGGTCAGGGGGTGATTGAACTTTCTGATGTCTAAAATACCATTTTCAATTATTTACACCCTAAGAAAGCGTCATTTTAAATTTTATTAAAATCGAATGAAAAATAATTTTCAGGGGGGTCAGGGGGTGATTGAACTTTCTGATGTCTAAAATACCATTTTTCAATTATTTACACCCTAAGAAAGCAACATTTTAGATTTTATTAAAATCGAATAAAAAATAAATTTTAGGGGGGTCAGGGGGTGTTTGAACTTTCTGGGGTCTAAAATACCATTTTTCAATTATTTACACCCTAAGAAAGCGTCATTTTAAATTTTATTAAAATCGAATGAAAAATAAATTTTAGGGGGGTCAGGGGGTGATTGAACTTTCTGATGTCTAAAATACCATTTTTCAATTATTTACACCCTAAGAAAGCGTCATTTTAAATTTTATTAAAATCGAATGAAAAATAAATTTCAGGGGGGTCAGGGGGTGATTGAACTTTCTGATGTCTAAAATACCATTTTCAATTATTTACACCCTAAGAAAGCAACATTTTAAATTTTATTAAAATCGAATAAAAAATAAATTTCAGGGGGGTCAGGGGGTGGTTGAACTTTCTGGGGTCTAAAATACCATTTTTCAATTATTTACACCCTAAGAAAGCGTCATTTTAAATTTTATTAAAATCGAATGAAAAATAAATTTCAGGGGGGTCAGGGGGGTGATTGAACTTTCTGATGTCTAAAATACCATTTTTCAATTATTTACACCCTAAGAAAGCGTCATTTTAAATTTTATTAAAATCGAATGAAAAATAAAAAAAATAAAATTTTAGGGGGGTGGGGGCGCAGAGCGGAAAAATCTTTTCAAATGTCGAATTGTTAGGGGTAGGAAGAGTTTTTATTTTTCATTTTAAAGATTTGATAAATATATTTTTCATAAAGCGAGTTAGATCCTGTTTTCCAATGCTTTGCTATGGGGTAATTGAAAACCCCCAAAAAGGGGGGTTCCCTACCCCTAATTCGATATAATGATAGCCTAAAACCACCCCGGAAAATTCCCTACCCATTAAAAAAAACTCCATGAAAATCGGTCCAGTAGTTTCGGAGTCTATGCGTTACAAACAGACAGACAGACAGACAGACAGACAGACAGACAGACAGACAGACAGACAGACAGAGATTGTCTTTTATATAATAGTATAGATATAGCTTCAAGTGCCGTAGAGAGCTACGGCTCACATTTTGGATTCCATACATTCCAGCTATACATTCATATTATTTTTATGAAAAAAAAATTTCAAAATGATATTCTAATTAGATTTAAACTTTCGACCGTTGGTTCTCGTTGAAACATTTTGTAAATTAAAATTAAATATACAAATTAAACACTAGGTTATTTGTTTCAAAGGTTTTATTAATTAAAAATTAACACTTAATACGTATTTCGACAATTCCTTGTCATCATCAGAATGTATCACTTTATTATCACAATCCTTGTCATCATCAGAATGTAATCACTTCTGATGATGACAAGGAATTGTCGAAATACGTATTAAGTGTTAATTTTTAATTAATAAAACCTAGTGTTTAATTTGTATATTTGATATTCTAATTTAATTTTTTTTTTTTTTTTTTTACTTTTCGCATATTTATCTTATTATTATAAGCTGTTATTATATTTATCTAATTTTTAAATCAGGAACCCAGTGGCGTAATTTGGGGGGGGAGGCAGGGGGGGGGGGCATTTTCCCCGCCAAGGGCTCTGATTTTTTTAAAATTTTTTATTATTCTTTAATAAAATATTTCAAAATATATTTTCTAGTAGAAATTTATCTTATTATTAAAAAATAAAAAATTTCTTTAAGTCTTAAGCTTACATAAATTTGAAACAGTTGTTTAATATAGCTAAGTTAATTTAGATTTATTCATATTCGTTTGTTTTCAATTTCAATTAGGATCATTAATATAAAATTCAACTAATTAATTTCAAAGAATTGTTTGTAGTTTCTTTTAATTTTTCTAGGAAAAAAAAATTTGTTGTTTTCAAATAGTTAACAAGTCCGAGAGAAATTGCTTAGCATATATTATTCTTCTTTTGTTTAGGATGCTTAACATTCCAATTTGAGCCCAGCATATAATGGATGAAGAAGGAAAAGGCCTTTCTGTTCAGGCTTTCAAGCAAATGTGAATAAAACGTTGGTTGGCTCGTTATATCCCTATCTCTTTTTAAATTTTTTTTTTTTTTAGTTTGGGGTGAGGGAGGGAGGAGGCGGTCTGGCTTCCTTCGAACAATGCTTAG
The DNA here is from genome assembly GCA_023213315.1 of Euborellia annulipes. Taxonomy (NCBI): domain Eukaryota; kingdom Metazoa; phylum Arthropoda; class Insecta; order Dermaptera; family Anisolabididae; genus Euborellia; species Euborellia annulipes. The sequence goes on along the minus strand of JAKCPI010014154.1, from coordinate 11,318 downwards.
CTTTATCTTTTTCTCTCTTCTCTCTTTACCTTTTTTTCAAACATAAACACACACACACACACATACATATATAGGACCGTAGAAAAATCCCCAGGGTGTCGCTTTCTAAACAGGTGATCCGTGTTCGTATCCCAGGCACAATATTTTTCATAAGTTATTTATTTATTTTTTTTTATATTGTTAAGAGTCTAAAATAAAAAATCTTGTGTGACTTGTCGAACAGCACACAACATTCTCTTACCTTGGGTAATCGAAAGTTGTGTTCTGTGCTTGTTACGCAGATTTTTTCTGTCAACATGTATTTAGTTTCCGACAGTACGATACATTCCAGAGATGTAAAATTTATAAGTATGGGAAAATATTTATATTTTGTTACCATAGCAACCATTTATTCTATCTTTTCTATGAAGTACAAGAGTAAAGTGGTCTTCAGAAGATTTCAATGACAAAATGAGTATATACATTTTGAAGAGAATCTAAAAAATAATTGATTTTTGAATTTTAATCAAAATGATTGGAGCGAATTTTGAGAAAATCGAAAAAAACTGAAAAAGTGCATCAGTAAAGTCGTTGGCCGATTTTGTTTAAAAGCTGCGTGTTGCGTCCCAGAGGGGTGCCTTACTTAAATATAAAATTTCAATCTTCTACTTCTTTTCGTTCTTGAGATATTTTGTTCACAGACAGACCATGTAGCGAAAACCACTTTTTTGGATTCAGGGGACCTCAAAACGTGAAGATCCATCAAAATCTCGACATCGAATTTTTGACATGAATCCAATACTTTCTCTTTCTATATATATTAACATATATATAGAGGTAAAAGAAAGTAAAAATATCTCGAGTTCAATAAAATAAAAAATTTTCTTTCTAAAATTCAAAATAAAAGAAAATATGATATTTTATTTTTAAAATTAAATATTCAATTAGAGTCTCATAATTTATTCATATCCTGTCTCCCCTCCTTGAAGCAGGTAAATTTATTTTTCTAAATGCCATTTGTTACTTTGATAATATCAGGACACTAATTTTGCAATTCATAGTGAAAAGTCTTTCTAGTTAAAAATAAATATTTCAAGAAATTAAATAGCAATTGCTAGAGCCTTCCGTTCTTTTTGATCAACATTTTCATGTCCTCTAGTTTATCACTTGAAGCGAATCGATCAATTAGCATAATTTAAAAAATCTAGAAAATTTAATTAAATCCATTTTAAATGATATAAAAATTTTAAAAAAATCTGGTGTGACTGGTCGCACCTGATATATTTATATTTAGTTTCCGCCGATATAGTAGAATTAAAAATGTCAAATTTATATGAGGAAATACAATATTTATATTTTGTTACCATGGCAACCATTTATTTCTCCTATCTTTCCTATGAAGTACAAGAGTAAAGTGTGCTTCAAAAGAATTCAAGAGTAAAATGAGAATATACATTTTAAAGAGTATCTAAAAAATACTTGATATATGAATTTTAATCAAAATCGTCGGAGCGAATTTTGAGAAAATCGAAAAAACTGAAAAAGTACATCAGTAAAGTACTAGTACTTTTAAGCCGATTTTAATCAAAAGATTATTTTCAAGCGCCAGAAGGGTGTCTAACTAAAATATATAATTTCAACCACCTAGCTCAATTCCATCATGCTTAAAATTAGATTCAGACACCCACACAGAAAGACCATGTCGAGAAAACCTCAGGGACCTCAAAACGTGTATATCCATCGAATCTTTGACATGAATCCAATACTTTCTCTCTATATAAGTATATATATATATAAGTATATATATTACATATATACATAGGTAAGATAAAGTAATAGAAAATCACAGCCGGACCCCGAAATAATAGTAAAGAAATAAAAATTGAAAAAATTAATAAATAAATATTAAAAAAAAAAACTGGACTATTATATTTAAATTAAAAAATCATCAGCCTTTGCTTCTTATGCAATAAATTTATTTTTATGATCCTTATTATTATTGTCCTAAATGGCTTATGAGCCCAAAAGCCTATCTGCCAGAACGTTGGATTTCATGTTCTGTTAAATTTTCAGATTATGTTATAATATAGTAATTAAATGTTTAAAAAATTTTCTTATTTTTCATTCTTTGATTTGTTTCACGTTTCAAATAATTCTTTTGGGAGTAGCCTGCCTATTACTTAAAAATTGGGAAAGAAGGCTTATTTTAAAAATCAAATAAACTTTTCAACAGTAAAAAGATTAATGGAATTGGATTTAGGAATGGATTAAACTTCAAAAGCCCGGACCAAATATTGAGTTTATATATATAAAAAAAAAAAAAAAAAAAAAAAAACAAAGTAGGAGAAAGGTTTTAGATAAAATAAGATTGAATTTTAATATTGTATATGAATTATATAGCTATATATTATTCATAAGTATAAACAAATTTCATTTATTTTCTCTTTATTCTCGGCTGTGGCAATCGGGACCTCCAATTTTGTTTTAGGTATAATCCTATATAAAAAGGGAATATAAAAAAAAATCTGATGTGGAAGTCGCAGAGCACACAACTTTCTCTTAACTTCGGTAAGTTGTGTTCTGAGCTTGTCACCCCAAATTTTTTGTGCGATATATATTTAGTTTTCGCAGATATATTAGAATTCAAAATGTAAAATTTATAAACAGAAAAATTCACTCTCTTTCCCCGTGCCCGAGTGGTTAGAGAAAATTGACAAATGTCAATATTGATAATTTTAAAGGGGTGCGGGTTCGGATCCCAGGCAGTTCAATGAATATTTATTTCTTTTGGATACCAAATTGTGCCTGGACCTCCACATATATCGTATATTTAAATAATAAGTATCATATATATATATAATCAATATGGCCTAAGATGCCAAAAAGAGTAAAAAGAATCTGAAAAATATTTATTTCCAAACCTAGACTGCAGGTATTAATTAATAACGATGCTTAGGCCTTTTCAGTGCACAAACAAAAAATATTTACAATTTTTTCAAAAAATCATATCTTATTTGTTAAACTTTTTTAAAATAAATAAGATTTTTTGAAAAAATTGTATTTTTTTTGTGTACTGGAAAGGCCTAAACCTAATTGAAAAATATTTATATTTTCATAACTATTTCTCCATCCTGAAACTCAACTTTTCCCTATGAAGTAGAAGTAAAGTATGCTTTGAACAATTTTGAGGGCAAAATGATCATCTAAAAAATAAGTGGTTTATGAATTTTAATCAAACGTTAGCACGAATTTTGAGAATTAATTTTAAAATACATCAGTAAAATAGCTCTTTTTGAACGATTTTATTTAAAAACTTATTTTTACGCTTCAGGAAAGTGTTTAACTTACAATTTGTTAGACATAAAATTTCAACCTCATAACTCCTTTCCTTTCCCCCCCTTATGCTTTATTTTGAACACAATCACATAAACAAACCATTTTGCGGAACCCATTTTTTTGGGTTCTATATCCTTCAAAATCTCGACATCGAATTTTTTACATGAATGCAATACTTTCTCTCTCTCTCTCTCTCTCTCTCTCTCTATATATATATATATATATATATATATATATATATTAGGTTACATATAAGCTTACTTGTATAAGAGAAAATAATAAAAAAAAAGATGACTCCGAGTCATAAGCGTACCCAGGGAGTTCAAGAAAATTTTTTCAAACATTTGAAAAATTTAAAATTATTTTAGGGGTATTTACAATATAAATCATTTTGGTTTTTTTTTTAGTCAGAGTTTTTTTTTTGGCGATGGTATTTAAATAAATTTTTTTCTCTTTGAAAAAAATCTGGTGTGACTGGCGCACAGCACACAACTTTCTTTACCTTCGGTAATCGAAAGTTATGTTCTGTGCTTGCACACCAGATTTTTTGTGTCGACATGTATTTAGTTTCCGACAGTAGGATACAATTGAATTCAAGATGTAAAATTTATAAGTATGGGAAAATATTTATATTTTGTTACCATGGCAACCATTTCTCGTATCTTCCCTATGAAATACAAGAGTAAAGTGGTCTTCAGAAGATTTCAATTGCAAAATGAGAATATACATTTTAAAGAGAATCTAAAAAATAATTGATTTTTGAATTTAAAAAAAAATCGTTGGAGCAAATTTTGAGAAAATCGAAAAAAACTGAAAAAGTACATCAGTAAAGTACTAGTACTCTTTGGCCGATTTTGATTAAAGCTTATTTTTCCGGTCCCGGGGGTGTTTAACTTAAATATAAAATTTCAACCTCATAGCTCAATTCCTTCATGCTTAAAATTGAACACACACACACACACCCACCCACCCACCCACACACCCACCCACCCACCCACCCACAGACAGACCATGTCCGAAAACCACTTTTTTGGATTCAGGGGACCTCAAAACGGAAGATCCATCAAAATCTCGACATCGAATTTTTGACATGAAACCAATACTTTCTCTCTATATATATATTACATATATACATAGGTAAGAGAAAGTAAAAAAATGATAAATTATCCTTTAACAAAAATATGACAATAGACTGTAAATAGGTATATAGGCCTAAATATAAAATAGTTATATCTTTAAGATAACTCCTATCTTTTTTTATTTATTTATATGAATGAGAGTTTTCTTTCATCTTTCTCTCTCTCTTCTTGAATGTGAGTGTATTTCACTCTTGATTAACTTCCCCTACTTTTCTTGCCCGTTTTATCTCTCTTTCCCTCTTCCCTCAATCAATGTAATTACGTTTGTATGTACACGCACCCCCTAACGGAGAGCGCAGTGGTAATCCCTCTCCCTTTTATTTTCTTCCTTCATATATATATATCCTCTATATATATGCATAAATGAGGCCTGAGGGTCTCGTTTGCTTCTGGATTTCCAAATGGCATCTCAATTTTTTATGGATTATTTTCTATTGATTTTTCTTCTCTCTAATAGTGTAATTTACTAACTAAAATTCTGTATTTGAGTGAAAAAGAGGATGAAGTTGAACATTTTCTAAGATTAGGGAATTTTTTTTTTTTTAAGAATAAAATTTAGCTTATTTTGCAAATTTTAGGAACTCCATGGAGATATAAAAGAAGTTATAGGAGAAATTTTTAGAACGAACCTTTGATTGATTGATTGCCGACGATTAGGGGTTTTGGATTGGAAGGGTATAATTCGATATTTGGAAAAACTATTGGTAATTTTAAGAAAATTAATAAAATAGAAAAAAAGGAGAGGATGTTGAATAGAAAATGAAAATATACGAAATTACTTGAAAAAAAAAAATTTATATTTATTTATTTTCATTCCTTATAGTATATAGGAGCTATTTTATCTTATTGTAGCAGTAGATAATACTTTTTAAGTAAACATCCTAATTTATTATTTTAAATTTTTATTTTAATTAAATAGAATTATCATTTTTAAAACTAGGGCTTCTTTTGGCAATAGCTATTCGTAAGGCGTCTCTTTAGGGTGCGGATAAATTCACATCTAACCAATAAAATTTTGTTTCTTTTGAAAATATTCTAATATAAATCAATTTTTTCATAATGAATACAAGAAAGTGAAATTTTGAATTTTTACTCAATAGTATTTTTTTCAATTTACTCAATAATATATTTGTTTTCCCTATAATTTAAAGTTTTTCAATATTTAATTCATTTAGATGCCAAAAGGTATAGGCCTAAGTAAATATGCCAGGACTCCAATTTTACAGTATATGGTTAAAGTCTATCTATGACTTAAGATGCTGAAAACTCTAAAAAAAAAAACAAATTTTAAAATCTGAAATAAACTAAAATTTTTTAAATTTTATCGAATGATTTATGAACTTTTTCTAGTGTCTAAAATTTTTTGAAATATTTTTCAATTTTATTTTAATGTTTTTTCGGCATCCGCATCCCTTTTTATTTCAATTGACCGGTATTCAATTCAATTGAAATCAATTGGTCGGGATGCGAACCCTCCATCTTGATTGAAATATTTTAATTATTGATTTATTTTCCAACACTAAACTAAACATTACATATACAATGTATATCATTATTTTATATCACATTTTCACTTAAAACTCCAGTTTATTGTTTTATCGAAGGTAAGAAGAAATTTTTCGAAAAAGAATATCGCCAAATTTTATTTCATTAAATTTAATAAAAATTCCTAATCACTTGCTAACGTTTCGGTTCGTGTTTGAACCATCATCGAAGTTGTGCTTATTGTTTAAATGAGGAAAAATGGCATTTTTGTGTTTTGTTATTCTAATAATAAGATTAAAATTTTTAATAAATAGGTCTTTGAATAATTTTTTTATCTTCTATTTCTAATAATAAAATTTTTTTCACTGTGTACCGTTTTGGTCAGTATAATATCACTAAAATTTTTATTTATTTTATCAAAAATATCACGCAAAGTTTTTTTTTTTATATATATTGGTCGATTTCAAGGTTTAATTAAAATTTTAAAATATTTTTTTTTTTTTATTTTTATTTTCTCTCAATTGTCAAAAAATATACTGTATGTCAAAAGAAAATTTTTCTCCAATTTATCATTATAATATAATATAATACTACTATATTTGATTTTTTAGAATTCAACTTAACTTAAAATGCAAAAAAAAAAAATATTTTTTAATTATAGAACCCAAATAAAGGAAATTAAAAAAAAAATAAAAAAATATCCATCCATGTTTTCTGCCAATTAAATCCATTGATAAAAATTTTAATAATAATTTATAAAAATTTTTTTTTTTAATTTGTAAATTTTTGAACAAATTTTTCTTATTCAAAAGTAACCTAGTGAATAATGAGTTGTTCCGACGGTACAACAATAAGTCATTTTCGGCATCTCAGGCCATTTAGACTCGTTTGATTTTTTATTTAAATAAATTTTATTTTCAGAAAAAAAAAAAATAGTTTATCTCTTCACTAAAGGAGAAGAGATACAATAATAAAATCAATATATAGATTATAAAAAAAATTTGCGATATATATCAATACATATATATAAAATAAAAATTACCAAAATTGTAGATATAGACGGTCACAGAATATTAAAAAAAAAAACACAAAAATTTTTTTTCACTCACTTGTTTCACAATTTTGTCACAAAAATTTTTTTTAATATAAAATTTTTCTTTTTGTTATTGTGTGTAAATGTGTGTATGTGTGAGTGTGTGTATTTGAAGTTCCCAGCTGGCCAAACTTAACCCAGCTAAACAACACGATGCCTTCCCTCTTAATCAGAGACGATTGTGCGTGTGTATGCTATTATAGTTGGTTCCCCCACTCACTTTCTCAGCACCAGCGCAGATGGCTTAAAAAAAAAAAAAGGTGTGTCATTTGGTTTTAGTAGAGACTGTACTCTCCTGTGGTTCTTCGATGTGGGTCTTTAGCTATCGCCGTCTCTCCCATCTCTTTCCTGCCCCCATCGCTCCATCTCTTTCGCACCGTCGGCTCTGGATGCCAGCCATGTCTGTCTCTTCTATCTCCTTCTCTTTTCCTTTCTTTCTCTATCTCTCTCCTTCTCTTTCCAACCAACTCAAGGCCAAATCACAAATCGTTTCTCTTCTCTTCCCCAACATGAGAGGTCCAGCCAGCATCCTTCTTTTTTTTTTTTTTTTGTCAGGGGAATTATTTTAGCTCCGCCCTGAGTAATTCATCTTGATCGAATTTTCGTAACAAAAATAAAAAAAATAATCAGCTGATGTGGCTAACATATAATCTATGGTGTTAATATACGATCCTAGTCAAAAATATTGACTCTTATTATTTATTCATTACTTTCTCAACCTATATATATAATATATACAGTATATATGTAGCATCTACTATCCTCCAATAATGTAATTGGACAGAGAAACTTTTGAATTTCCATTGTTTTTAAAAATAAAAATTATTATTATTGGTTTTAATTTATTTAATTTTAATAAGTGGGTAGAAATGAGAGATGCAGCTAAGGTTATTTCTTTATTTATTTAATTCACACACGGAACCACACATTAAATGTGTGAAAATACCTTAGCTGCATCCAGTGGCGTATTCAGGGGGGCCCAGGGGGCCGGGCCCCCCCAAAGCCTTCTCCAAAACAAAAAAATTCCTATTGTTTTCCCTAATGATTTTTTTTTTTTAAATAATTATTTTATTAACTCTCATAAATTCTAAAATCTAACAAAAACTTGTAAATAATTGAAAAATTCTCTAATATTTACGAATTTTGTATTAAAATTATTTTTTATTTCAAGAAAAAAAAATTTTTTTTAATTTGTTTTTTTATTTATAATTATTATATTATCTAAAAAAATTTCTCCACTTTAAGTTTCTTGGGGAAGGGGGGTTCATAAAACTTTTGCCCCCCCCCAAGTAGAAATCCTGGCTACGCTACTGGCTGCATCTCTCATTTCTACCCTCTTATTAATATAACATCTCAGCTATAAATTATTTTTTTGTAATTTATTTAAATTCATGTATCGGCTTCCGGTGGGCGTTCAACGGTCTTCTTTTTCGGAGGCCACCTATCCCGATTTTCAGCACCGCTTGGCGTTGCCTAACAACATTGATCTTGGTGGCTGTCGTCTATTCTTCTTGCCAGGCCCACCGGCGTAATTCAAAATATGAATTGAATTTTTTTTTTAATAATCATTTTTAAAAACAATGGAAATTTAAGTTTTACGGTTTAGATACATTATTGAAGTAGACAAAGTATATCTTACATTTGTAATATAATAAAGCTAAAGTATTTCGATCATGTCAAAAATTCGATGTCAAGATTTTGATACACCTTTTGAGGTTCCATGAGTCCTAAAAAGTGGGTCCCGGAAATTGGTCTATCTGTGTTTGTTGATTTAAGTCATGAAGGAAATGAGCAATGAGGTTGAAAATTGAATTTTAAGTTAGTACCCTACCGGACATTAAATTTAAATTTTATTTATTTTTTTTTTTTAATTCTTTTGTTTACAATTATAAAAATCGGACTTGTGAATATTACAATAGAACGAGTTTCAAAAAGTAAAAGAAAAATTTTTATATTAATATACCTTGGTAAAAATGTTTTAATAAAAAAAAATTGTATAAAAAGTACGCCTTTAATTAGGCAACACAACTAACATCTTTTTTGAAATCTGTAAAATAGTTTTTGTCTTTCTCGACATCTGAGGTCATTTGGTATCTACCTTTTTTTATTTAAATTTATTTCACTTTACCTAAAGTCTCATTTATCCATATTGTATTGTCACTCCCCCCCCCTCCCTCCCTTCGTCCCGCTTCGGTTCGCATATATTATGTCATAATAAATTTCCAATCCTTCGAACATAACTGTCCGCGCCAATCATCTATAACATGTATATTAAATTTACGACTCTGTCAATAATTATAATAAATTTTAACATTAAAAAACTAATTGTAAATCAAATAATTAAATAATCGTATTTGTTCGAAAAATATATAAATTACTAACTGTGGACCCCACTTTGACGTCCCATATTTAAACAGAAATTTTTTAGATATTTAAAGATTTATGAAAGTAACCTAATGGGGACGAAATTTGCCTATTTTTGGTATTTTTATTGTATCAACTAAAGAATAAAAATAACTCCTTGTAGTACTTTATTTAAAGTACTTATAATTTTGAAGTACTGATACTAGAATTTCTGATACTAATAACTTTTAAAAGAAAAAATTTTAATAGTCTATGCCCACTACTAGGAAAGTATTTTAATTACTTTCATTGCTTTCTGTACAATATCGAGAATTTTAAGTACTAATGGAAAATACCGGTATTGGTAAGTAACAAAGAAATGTACTGGGTACTCAACATTGGCATCCCAAGAGAAGAGAGGAAGTGGGGGAATATTTTTTGAAGGTTTTTTCGACATATAAGGCCATTGTTTTGAGAAAAATCATCAAATTATAACAAGCACAATTTGAAAAATTTAAAAGAAACTTTTGTACAAACTTTTGTCCCTGGACAATTCCAGAGGAGGGAGAATGTGTCTCCTTCCCCCGGCCTCTCTACTGCCTATGGTACAGTGTGCGTCACAATTAAGCCCCCACCTGGAGCCTCTAGTATATGGTATATAGTGAAAGAATTTTAATGACCGAAATCTGGTACAGAAGATTTTATTTTACCTTTTCAAATTTAAAATTATTTCACTATATTCCATATACTTAAGCCTCTAGATAAAAGATGGGGCCTTAATTGTGGCGCTCACTTTACCCAGGACTTCGACTACTTTTCACAAGCTCTGCTTGTGTGTGAATGGAAAAAAAAGTGAGTGTTTTTGAAAAAAAAAAAAAAAAAAAAACAAGAACAAGCTCTCCTTGATAGAATAAAAATCACTGATAACAAGATTAAAGTCGAAAAAAAATTTAAAATTTGTCCTTATCACCTTTAAAATATCAAAATCTATCAAAAATATTTTACACATCACCTGCTCTATTTATATACGAAATAACAAAACTTAAGAATCTTGAGGTCATTCATCTCCAGTGTGACATCGTAACGATCTATACATTTTTTTTTTTTTTCAAAAGCCTCCTGTTCCCCCGAAATAGGATTTTTTTCGCCCCGTTGCGGACGATTAATATCTCCTAACGGCTTCTGGCACCCAAGAAAGATAAAAACCAAATGGTTGCGAGAGAGGGCACTTTCTTGTTCCTATAATGGCCAAACTGATAAAATGTTGAGATGTGGAGCAAGTTTCAGGTTTATATTATGTCCGAAAATGAGAATAAATCTTTTAAACTACAAATTTTTTTTTGTTACCGTGACCCTCGACATGGTTATCTTGCATTTTTGAATTTTATTTTTTTATCTCCTCATCGTTTATTATTATATTCGCTTACGGTTTTTAATTTAAAAAGATGAACATCTGGAGAAGGGACAAAAATAAATAAAGAATAAGTCAAGGAAAATATTTTTTTTTTTTTTTTTAGTAACGAATTTTAAAAAATCCGAGTCCATTTAAGTACTAAAGCTCCCAGTCACATATGTATTAGGACCATACAATAGTAAAATAATTGGCATTATTGGGTAAAAGAGAACCTGATCAGATACTAAATAATATAAGAACCTTCCAAAATCTAAAAAATTTAATTCAATTTTAGAGAAAATACTGTATATTTTTGTACTGCATGATATAGTAATATTGAGAAATTTTTATGTCATGTGCACTTCGAGACGTTTTCATTATAATAAATTCACATGTACATGTACTGTATAATTAATGACCACCTTTATGCAACATTTCGATTCGGACTGATGATGAGATATTAAATTTGTCTCGAAACGTCTCCGGAGTCGAGAAGCATATAAAGGCTTTTTTATTTGGCTGAACCTGCCCTTTCTCCAATCAATTATAT